>JAJGOT010000122.1:822500-1052500 GCA_022457155.1 Cladopsammia gracilis
AGATGACCCCTGTGTACCGTCTAAGGGACCTTGGGGTATTCCGTTAGGAAATATTCTCCGGTTTCTTGGACGCTTAATGTTTAACGTAGGAGTGCACCCCTTAATGGATAGTTATTAGGCCTGTGTCATAGTTAAAGATAAGTGTAAACATTCTGTATTAAAAATAAATGTAAAATAATAAAAGTAAAAAACCTGGTGTGTCTTGTGTCTTTATTCTAAAACATCTACTTAGCTAAGTGAGCAACAATACTAACGGATGGGCTTTTTTTTCAAAGAAATACTAACCTAATGATTACATTTCAGGAAAGAAACGTCATTTTCAAATGAATCAACCTTTTTCGGCGAAACGCTCGGCTACGTACGAAACCGTTCTATTTTTTTCTTCGGCGCAGCTTCTACGCATTCGATAAAATTCCACGGAGTTCATCTTGCGGTCAGTAGCGCTCAGCGGTGTAACAAATATGACATGAGTTTGTAAGCCATCTTACATGACGCTATTTCGTTGGAAATAAAATTTGAAATAACAGTTTGTCAGTGTGTTTCATTTGCGTCATTTGAGGCTTGCTTCACAATTAACTTTCTAATCTTTCAGGAACAATCAACGTATTCGGCTCAACTTGTCCTTAATAGGCATTCTTAAAAGAGTACATGACATAAGAGTGTGCAAACCATGTAATAACAGATGTGACTGTAATAGAAAATAAAAGTGTGTTTCTGTGCTTCATTCGTGTCCTTTGTGGTTACCAAATTGTGTTTTAATTTAAGGAACATTATATAAGTTATAATGATGATCATAATAAAACGCAATTGTAAATAAAAGTTCGCCGGTGTGTATTTTGTGTCATGTGTGTTTCTCTGGACAACTTATATTTTAATTTCAGGAACATCTCGCAGTATACCGGCACAGCAACGTCTGAAATCACCTTCACGTATTATTTGGTCACTCACAGACATCGCTACTGAACTGCTTTTTTAAAATGGTTTCATCCCGTTTTTGGTGTTCAAAATCAAGACGCATAAAGCCCTCTGACGGTAATTACAAGGTCATTAAACGAATCACCATTGAACGATAGCAGACATGGAAGTGCTACTTTTTAAAATGGTTTTATCCCTTTTTTGGTGTACAAAATCAAGACGCATAGAGCCTCCTGACGGTAATTACAAGGTCATTAATCACCATTGAACGATAAAAGACGAGGAAGTGCAGTGACGATCCTGTGAAGAGAAAGTCTTAAGAGTAACCACATGTTTTAGGTTAAATATTTATGTGCGCTTTTTTTCGTTATTAAGTAAGCAGGACCAATACTTGCCAGTTATGGCACAAAATCACCACACTCGCCTTAACCGTTGGTTAACAACTTCTGGCTTCAATGGGATTCAAACCAAATCTACTATGGTGCTGATTCAATATACTCAGCATGCAGCCACTGACAAAGGGTGAAAAAAAGCCCGACAAATATGTGTGGCTTCAATGGGATTCAAACCCAATCTACTATGGTGCTCATTCAATATGCTCAGCAGCCACTGACAAAGAATGAAAAAAGGCCGACAAATATGTGTGGCTTCAATGCGATTCAAACCCAATCTACTATGGTGCTGATTCAATATACTCGATAATGTGGCTTCAATGGGAATTCAAACCCAACGACCACTTCGTTATGCTGCAATATGTTCTATATGCTAAGAGGTGATGTGTACTGTTATATAAGGGGCCTCTGGAAGAGAGGTAAAAGCCCGGACTAAAATCTGTGGCTTAAACGGGATTCAAACCCAACGACCTCTTTGTTACTGCGCAATGTTCTGCATACTAACTCAGGTGACATGTTATATAAGGAGCTGCAATATTCTCTATACTAACTATTATTTCATCAGGCCCAGATTCACGTGATATTACAGTACCTATCCTGTTACTGTCCGACCTATGTTAGCTGTCAGTTCTGCCAGAAGTAAGTGTTCCGATGTGTTTTAAAATCAGGTACCATAATCTCTGCCGCGTTTTATTGCCCTACATGTTTTGCTCTCTCTTTATCGTCTATGCAGGTAAATAAAGGACGCCAGTTTGAGAAAACGAACGTCTGAATTTGGAATATGACCCACGATAAATTAAGTAGCCAGGGAGATCCTGCACACTTCACGTTACAGAAATCATAGATGCGTTCCACCTTGATACACTGATGGGCTATGACTGCAACCAGTCACGGTAGATCCTATCCAGACCCCATCGTAAGGGGTGGAGGTGGGGGTGGGCAGAGTGAATTATGTGAGGAGGGGATGAATAAGGAGGAGTAAATGAATGGGCGGGGGGGAGTAAGAGGGTGGGGGATCGGAAAATGTTACAGACTGAATGAGGGCTCCTTGTTGCAAGATAAAGGGTAACGCCAACCCCACCCCCTCTCCCCCACCCCCATCCCGGGTGCTCTGGGTACCTTCCGTAGACCCGCGACTGGGAGCAGTGTTAGGGCATTAACTGACACCAGTTTCTTTCTTTTTTATTTTCTTTCCGGCGGTGTTCAGGTTCCGAATTCCAAGATGTTCTGGACATACTTCACATAATAGTGCTAATCCTGTTGACGACCGACTGTCACTTTGGAGTGCTACTTAGTTGAGATTTTGTACGTGAAGATCAGTTATTCTTATTCTGTGTCCTTTTTGTTAAAGGGTGTTAAAAGATCCTTGTTTACTTACAAAACTTCCAGCCATGAAAAACAACTAACTTGACCTTTGCGCTCAAAAATTTCACGCACTCCAGTAAAACTACTGGAATTCTAGTAAAACCGTTTTTAAATTCAAGTTCTCTAAAAAATGTAACACAATACAAGTCACGCTCTCCTTACTTACATAATACCTCTCCCTCTTAGGGTGTAGAAAAAGGATGATAGTGAATATTTAAAGGAAATCCTGACAAAATACTGAAGGCCATCTGATGGACTCGATGCACCACTTCTAGGGGGAGAGGAACAGTAGTTGTACTCCTAGTCTTGTCATGCGTCAGTTACTAAGTAGCTGTTTATCAGTATATATATATATCTTATTGACCAAGCGCGAGGGCCGTACAGAAAAGACCGAGGGCCAATATTCTCCTAGTACGGTCCCGAGCAAGCTTGGTTAATAAGAGATTTATTACACGACTCCTGCCGGCGGGAGGATCGCGCGGGATCATTCGGGACAATGCTCGGTCCAATACTTAGAGAATATTGGACCGGCAATCGAGCATTCTGATTGGTTGATTTAAGTTATTGGTCTTCTGACTGACTTAGTCGTGTAATAAAAGTCAGTATTGTGGATCTTTCAGCATGTTAGCTGATTTATTTCACTTTTCCTCTCTTGCAGGGGAAGCTTTTAATTACCACTTGACTCTCAATGCAAATATTGCATTGGAACACAGACTAGGCGACAAGAAGTATCCTTTTAGTGACAAAATCACCACAATCGCCTAACCGTAGGTAAAAACTCGCAGCATGGTGGTGGCGACAATGGAATTCAAACTCAATACCAGACTGTGGTGCTGATTCAATACACTCAGCAGCTTCTGACAGAGGATTAAAAGCAGAAGCCACGACAAATATATGTAGCTTTAATGGGATTCAAACCCATCCAACGGCCTCTTTGTTTCTGCAGCAATATGTTCTCTATGCTAATTAACTGAAGTGATATCATTGCGTTATATAAGGGGCCCCAGAAAGAAAGTTAAAAGCCCGGACTAAAATCTGTGGCTTCAACGGGATTCAAACTTCTATATTACTGCGCAATGTTCTCCATACTAACTATTATTTCATCCGGTCCAGATTCACGTGATATCTGTTACTGTCCGACCTTCGTAGGCGTCAGCTCTGACCTAGTCAGAAGTCAGTGTTTCCATGTGTTTTCAAACCAGGTACGGAAATCTCTGACTCGTTTTGTGCCCTACATTTGCTTTCTCCACCTATGCAGTAAATAACGGACGCGAGTTCGCGAAAACTAACATCTGAATTTAGAATAAGACCCACGATAAATCAAGTAACTAGGGAGATCCTCCACACTTCATGTTACAGCCGCGATTAGAACCAGTCACGGTGGATCCAGACCCATCGTAAGAAGTTGGGTTGGAAAGCGGAGTGAATTATGTGGGGCGGGGGAGGGAGGGGGAGGTGGGGTTGAAGACACTGTCACCTATTTTTAGTATCACTTTGAAGAGCCAAAAACATATTTGTTTCAATGGAAACCTTAAAATAATGGTCCAGTTTTGTTAACAAATACTTTACCAGTGCACAGAAACAAGTATTCGTTATCTTTGGCTGCAGATGGCCAGTATGCAAATGACTTGCAACGTGAAAAAATTGGCCATCTTTTTCACGTTCCTCGCAAGAGTCGTGGAAAAATCGCAGAGAAACTTATTATGGTTTGTTCTTCCTTGAAGAAATCACTTGATATTATCTTCTTGGTGTTCTAAAAGAAATTTTATGTTCGAGCAAAGGTACTTTGTCATATATTTAGTGTATTTTGACCAAAACACAGCAAAATCTGCGTGACAATGCCCCTTTAACCAAGCAGCTGTTTGTTATTTGTTTTTCGAAGATATCTAAAGATTTTCTCCGAATACTATCCGAAGATTGTACGAAAGTTTCTTATCATTTTCCGAAGATTTACGAAGAATTTAGGATTGGAGGGGGTTTGAATAGCCCACTTCCGAGTGGCGCTTAGCCTCCTTTTCAAACCGAGGCCAAGTGCAAAACAATTCATATGAAAATGAGGTTTCTTTCACATGCACTGATAATACTTATATCCATGTGAATGGTTTTGCGCTTGACCTCGGTTTGAAAAGGAGGCTGAAAGCGGCTCGGAAATGGGAAATTCACGTTTTGGTCCACAGAGACATTGATTCTTATCTTCAAAACGGAACAGATATGAACTGGAGTAGACTGTGATTCGTAAATAGTTTCTTTTTTTTCTTGATTGTCAGTTAACTTCTACTTCTTTTGTACTTGGCTCACACTGTTTCAACCACCAAGTGCAGATCAACGAATGACTGTCATCCTTAGTAGCAACGGCACACCCAATGGTCATCCACAGCATATCCATTGATCATCGCCAGTACCACAGGTCACCTAATGGCCATCCACAGCACAACAATTGTTCACCCCCAGAATCACAGTATTCCCAATGGTTATCGCCGGTACCACAGCAAACCCAATGGTCATCTCAGTATTACAGCATGCCCAATGTTCATCGCCGGTACCACAGCACACCCAATGGTCATCTCAGTAATTTGGTCAGTCAATTCCTTGTGTGTTGGGAAGGTGGGTAAATATAGCTCTGGAAGAACCTTACAATACAAACCTCACTGATGCACACGCGTTCGGTCAGAAGTCAACGGACTTCTTATCCGGCTTAACTTAGTTGTACTTTAATTAACTAGTGGGACCCCTGGGCTGGTATCTTTTTCCCTCTTTTCCTTTCATTTGGGCCTTGGGTTTCTTAGCACGTTATTCGAATACTGTGTTCGATTTGCTCATTTTCTTCTGCGACTTTGATTCGGCGTCACTGGCTTTTTTCGGAAATACTTATTCGTCGTCGTTATCATTTCGTTCTCCCGCTTAGTTGCGCGAAATTAGGTTGATCATTTACGTTTCACTTGACAGTCCAAGCGCTGTATTAAGTGAAACTTCCCTTTCTCTTCTCTTCTCTCTTCCGTAAGGTTCATCCAGATATGTTAATTATGACAAGGCTTAGGACACTGGAGGCTGTTGGCCATTCAGCTGTTGGAAGGAGACCTTATTTGGCCACTCCTTACAGGTTTAGTGGCCTCTCTAGTGACAGGTAGATAGTTAGGCAGGCTGCCATTTTTGGTTGGCTATTACTTCTTTGAAATTGGCTATACAACACAATTGGCTTGCAAAACGATAGATTTTATGACATTTGCACGGCATTTATTTCAAAAACAAAAAAAGCAATAAAGACTTGATACGAGGTTATAAACTGAGGTAGTAGCACTCTGCTAAATTTGCCAGTTTCGATTACAGGTTAATCGTGACTTTTTAGCTAGAGGGATATCATGGGACAATGCACACACCATAGTGTAAATCGTTTACAAATTCGCCACTACAGAAACTGCGCGGAGACTGAGCACCAGCCTTCGGCACTAGGCTCTCGGGATCATTTGGGTAACCAGCGTTAGTTCGATAGGTTGATGGTTTTCAAAGGCAACCGTTAATCAATCATAACTCGTATTAGTCACCCAAACTATCACGGAAATCGTAATTCCAAAAGCTGGTGCTCAGTCTTCACACGGTTTCTGGAGTGGCGAATTGTAAGCGTACGTAGCCTTCAATGCCATTCTACGACGCAGTTATCATTGGATCAAGCTGGAGTCGGGGGTCGGTCGGTCAGTGAACAAAGCTGATAGATAGTGTAGCAAGTATTTTAGCAAAGCCGGAAACGTAAGGCAACATGTAAGAGTCCACACTGGGGAAAAGCCTTATGAATGTAAACAGTGTGGCAAGTATTTTAGCAAAGCCGGAAACCTAAGGCAACATGGAAGAGTCCACACTGGGGAAAAGCCTTATGAATGTAAGAAGTGTGGCAAATGTTTCAAAGAAACAAGAAGTCTAAGAAGACGTGAAAATAAACATTTACACACAAAGGAAAGTCCATCTAAATATATAAGAAAGAGGTAATCATAAAATATCAGGAAATCAAACAGTTTGTGATAAGCCCACTCGGTTTAAAAGGACTGATTTTCTATCACAGGCAAGTGTAGATAAGAAAAGCCTCTGCAGCAGTGCACTAGCCCACATGGGTACTGGAAATAGTTGCATATCAACACCAACTTCCACATTGCAAGACACTCAATCAGCCATTGTTGAGAAGCATAGCTGTTGGATTTGTCAAGAAGAGATGAGTAGTGAGGCACTACTTCTTGAACATTATCACAATCATATGAGATATGTATCTGAAGACACTTATTAATACCAAAGCATCTTTTCTTGCGCTTTTGCTTTGTCATGGTTGTGTTATTAATGGTTAATTGGAAGAAAAAATTTCAGGGCAAACAAATCCTCACTGTGATTATTGTCCTTATTTTACCATGTCATGAGAGTTTCATTTGATCACCGGATATGAACTGTAATGTAAACACTGTGCTAATTATATGAAAATTTTTTCAGTGTTTTTAATAATGTTTACTTCTCGTTTTGTTGAGTTTTGTTGAGTTCATTGTTGTTGTTGTTACTTATACTTTTTGTTCTAGATAGTTTTGCACAGGGAGCCTCAAACTATTTTACGTTGTTCGTTATTTTACGGGATTTACTGTATTTTACTTTATTTTTAGAGCAGTTTTCAATTGAGTTAGTGTGATAGAACCAAAACCAAAGTAATTACTCTGACCAATCACAGCAGTCATAAACAATCCAATAAACAATCCAATGAATCAATCAGAGCTCGAAGCAATTACATGTCGGCGGCGCCAAGCGCGGGAAAACGCGTGCAAACAAGTCACGATTGGTTTTGGTTTTACTTCTGATTGATCAAGAAAGTGGCGCATGATTTTTTAGCCAATCACAAAGCGTTGCAATGAAAAACTACAGCAATTGTGTAATTACTTTTCACATTCCACTGAAAACTGCTCTATTTGACAAATTTTGGCTTAAAATTATGGCCTCCGTGAAAATGCTTTATGGCAACACTACTTTGCCTATTTAGAAGGACACATGTCTTGCATAAGAAAGCTCTCTCTGGTTTTCAGAGTAGAACCCCTCCCAACCTATGACCTCCCTGTTAATTTGACCACCTCATTATTACGGTCACTTTTGAGTGGCCTTAATGAAAGCACAGTCATTGTTTTGTTTTAAATGCAACCACTAGATGTACATAAGAAAAGTGACAAAAACAAATAGAAAATGACGATGAGTGAACTTTTAGATTTCCAATTATTATCGATATGGTTTAATTTACAGTGCTTTGTTGCCATTAATACGGTTACAATTTTGTGGCTTTATGGTGGTCGTATTAATCAATAATGTATTTCTACTGCGACGATGCACATTTATAGCGATCATAATAGTTGCGGTTACACGTTTTAACGGATCATGAAAATAGAGGTTTATGAGAGGTACGACCCTACCGGTTTTAACTTTTACCTAGGTAAACTCGAAAGAACAATAGCCACTGCACGTTTAATTTGAATTAACAATAGCCCTTGCACGCTTTAGCGTGCCGCGGCTATTGTTCTTTCTAATTTACCTAAGTAAAAGTGGAAACGTGTAACCGCAGCTAATGTTGAGAAGAAACGATAATGATCGATGCGTCGATTTCATTTTATTTACCTGAGATATTGCCTCTGTGAAAACTACTATAGACAGTTGACTTAGTGCTTACAAGTTTGATTGACCGTATTCGGGAACAAGATTAAATATGATAGTCCCTGAGAATTGTTTGTTCGGGAAATCTTGCAGTAAAAATGTCATAAATCTGTCAAATAGTGCTTGTAATACAACAATAGGAGATATTTAGTTTTTCATTGGCATCTAAATCCTGAAAAACGCAATGTTTTTGTTTCCTTTCTTCCTATTCTTATTCCGGAATACGTCCAATCAAACAATGGCCGTTTTTTATACTAGAGAGGCATTATCCGTCCAGACGAATAATGCGTCTGTCATGTTATGCGTCTAGTGTAAAGACGGGACGAACAACTTGAGACGCATTATCCGTCTGGACGAACTTGGGCAAACATTTGTAGTTCGTCCGGTTATGCGTCTCTAGTATAAAGACGGGCACAAGACGCATTATCCGTCTAGACGAATTATCTTTCAAAATGCGTCTTGAACGACGCGCTACGAGAGATAGTTCGTCTAGACGGATAATGCGCCTTGTGCCCGTCTTTATACTAGAGACGCATAACCGGACGAAATACAAATGTTTGCCCAAGTTCGTCCAGACGGATAATGCGTCTCAAGTTGTTCGTCCCGTCTTTACACTAGACGCATAACATGACAGACGCATTATTCGTCTGGACGGATAATGCGTCTCTAGTATAATATAAACATCGCAGAGCTGTACATGAGGATTATAAAATTGTTTATATCAAAATTTATTAAAATAGTTATTGTTTGTAAAATAACAGGGTGCCCGAAATCACAGTTGGACAACTTGACAGCAAAATTGTTAGCATTTGTTTGTTATGTTGACCATTGGAAATAAAAACAGACGGCCTTTTTAAGTTTTCATATCACATTAAATGTTGTCTATCTGTTATTTAATGATTATTCGTTTAAATGCTTTATACCATGAGATAACTGACATTTTGTGTCCTGATTATTTTTTTTAGTTAAAAAAGTTAAGTCCATTAACAATAAATAGACTCTTTATTGATATAAAAACCTTTTTTATAAGAACGTTGAGGCGAAGATTGGCCTGAAATTTAAAGACGTGCCAAGAACGAACCCAGGCTGAGATATAGTTAAAAACATCCCTATTTACCATGTTTTACAAATGAGATGAGAAATGTATAAAAGTCTTTTTCCGTTCTGTACTAGCAAGTATGACTAATAATTAGCAAATCTGTGGAACTGCACCTATAATTCTTTCTTCTTAATCAAGACAATAATTTGCTGAACTACCATACCATTTATCTTAAGAACGTGCTAAGAAGGTTTGAAGGCTCAAATCGCCAAAAAATAACAACGTACAGCCCCAGCTCAGCCTCAACCCAAACATTAGACGTTCTTAATCTTATATATAAAAAGAGTGTACACCTTATTCGTTCGTTTAAGGTGGCTCGACTGGGTTTTTGAGCGACGATACCGTTAAGCTTTGAGAAACTTGTGTACCACCACAAGCGAGCCAACGGAAACTCGATTGCCACAGCTGTACTAGAGAAAGATTAAAGTTTCAGATGAGATTAGTTTTATGGAAATCGGAGTTGCCAAAGCAACGTTGTGACGTCACTTCCGGTTTTACATAATACCGAATTACTTGTCATCAAGAGATAATTTTGGAAAACGCTCTCTGGATCTTCGACCTGACGTACTTGTCCTTAGGTCTACAAAATTTTACAAATTTCTATGGAAGCGTTTTCGAAAAAATTTCGAGTGAAGTTTTAAGGTGTTAAAATACAACAAAAACAAAACAATTTTGAAATGTTATTAAAACTTATGTCTACAAGGCTTGATGAAATAATGTTTTGGTCTGACATGAATTTTATACCATCCAAATACCTTAGGTGGAAATCTCAAGGAAATCGCTCTGTTTGGATTTCAGAAATATTACCTTGAATATGAACTGGCCTGGAGTGTTATTTCGCTTTTACATCAAAAATTGACCCTGCACTTATTAAAATTGTCATGAATTAAAAAGCGAATGATGAATTTTTTTAAAACTTAGTCCTCATCAAGATTAATTAATATTCAATACTACTGCCAAGTTTCAAATTCATTGAAACGTTCTAAGGCTGTCAATTTACAGTCTCAACGTAGGAAAATATTGAGCTGATTTTCATGAAAGTGATTTGTTGATCTCATTATGCGTCTCCATTGTCTCGAATCGCCATGCAATTGTAAATTTCAGTACATAATGAATTCATAAACACTTCATTGCTTTGTTTTAAGTGTTACATGAATTCATGATGTACTGAAAGCTACAATTCCACAGCGATTTGATACAATGGAGATGCATAATGAAACAACAAGCCACAAGCGCGAAAATCAGCTCAATATTTTCCTGAGTTGGCGCTAAAAATTGACAGCCTTAGAATGTTTCAATGAATTTGAAACTTAGAGATTGTATTAAACATTAATTAATCTTCATGAGGACTAAGTTTTAAAAAAATTCATCATTCGCTTTTTAATTCATGACAATTTTAATAAGTGTAGGGTCAACTTTTGATGTAAAAGCGAAATAACACTCCAGGCCAGTTCATATTCAAGGTAATATTTAAGAAAACCAAACAGAGCGATTTCCTTGAGATTTTTACCTAAGGTATTTGGATGGTATAAAATTCATGTAAGACCAAAACATTATTTCATCAAGCCCTGTAGACATAAGTTTTAATAACATTTCAAAATTGTTTTGTTTTTGTTGTATTTTAACACCTTAAAACTTCACTCGAAATTTTTTCGAAAACGCTTCCATTGAAATTTTTAAAATTTTGTAGACCTAAGGACAAGTACGTCAGGTCGAAGATCCAGAGAGCGTTTTCCAAAATTATCTCTTGATGACAAGTAATTCGGTATTATGTAAAACCGGAAGTGACGTCACAACGTTGCTTTGGCAACTCCGATTTCCATAAAACTAACCTCATCTGAAACTTTAATCTTTCTCTAGTACAGCTGTGGCAATCGATTTTCCGTTGGATCGTTTGTGGTGGTACACAAGTTTCTCAAAGCTAAACGGTATCGTCGCTTAAAAACCCAGTCGAGCCACCTTAAAGTGCCTATCAACCCTGGAAAGTTATTTTCAGAATCAACTCTATGTACATTGAATAGTTGAATGGTAAAATATTTCTTGTTTTGAACGTCGTGTTTGTGAGTTACAGAGATTTGAATTTACAAAATGCCAATTAGATGATGTCAACCCGGAAATCATTTATTATAGAACTACTTGTTTTCACCTCCAAGTAATATTTTTTACGGGTCAATTGATTATCTACAGTTTATTTTTAGTATTTATCAAATTAATTATCCTCAAGCTGTAAACTGCGCATTGTAAATTGGAGAAGAAATAATGGCAAATTCCCGGGTTGACGTCATCTAATTAGCATTTTGTAAATTTAAATCTCTGTAACTCACAAACGCGACGTTTAAAACAAGAAATATTTTACCATTCAGCTATTCAATGTACATAGAGTAGAATCTGAAAATAACTTTATAGGGGTGATAGGCACTTTAACAGATAATACGCACGGATACTTCACGAGTTGCGTGGTACTTCTATTGAGGATGGTCGTCAAGATGTAGTGGTGTGAACCTGGTTTCCCTGTGGTTAAATGATTGTTTTAGTATCTGCTGTAACAGCCAGTCAGGCATTGGGTTTTTGTGAGGTGAATGCAGAACGTTCTTGTTTCTGCCCGTGCAGGTTTTGCTGTTGAAAATTCAATAAAATAATCAAGTGAATAGCGTAGTATATGTGAACTTTTTCCTTACCAAGGTCTTCTCTCTTCTCTTCTATGGTAGAGGGGATCTAGCCAACACATTTTAAAGAATCAACTAAACTGCAGATAGCGTGAACGATCTATTGCGTCTCATAGGATCAAATATAAACAGTGATAAGCAACAGACCACTGCAAGGACCGATCAAACAATGTGAAAAGGCACTCTCTCGAAATGTCACTACGGTCGGCCAAACCGGTTTGGCCGACCGTAGTGCGGGCCAAAGTTTTGTACGGGGATGCTCCGCCTTAAGGTCCAAACCCTTACCCTTTCATATACCGTTTTTGACAGAAAAGGTACCCCTTTCATATAGCCTTTACGTGCGTCTGTTTGACATATTTTGAAAGGCCCTTTTTGAATATACTTAAATGCAAGTTTTCCCTACCTTTTTTATACTTCAACTCGTGTTTTTGCTGCCCTTTCCCATTCTTCGTGAAATCCCTACACTTTCATATACCTCCAGCCTCAAAAAGGTACCCCTTTCGTGCGGAGCATCCCCGTATAGCCCATTATAGGGAGTACCCCCCCCCCCCCGGGGGAAAGGGGTGTTATAGCACTGAAAGCAGAGTTAAACTCCGAGTTGTCGCCATTTTGGAACTGGTAGTGCTTTGAATACTGGGAAATAATAGTGCATTCTGGGGTAGATTTCGGTCGCTTCGATCGCCTCAGTCGTCCCGGTCGCTTGACAGTAGTTCTCATATGAGCTGATCGTCCCCGATTTTTCACGATCGTCCCAGTCGTCCGGATAGAACTGTGTTCTATCCAAGCGACCGCGATCGTCCCAGTCGTCCGGGTCGTTTGCGATCGTCCAGGGTCGTCTCAGAAGTGTTCTCATATAATCCGGCGTCCTGGTCGTCCGTGCACTTTTCTAAACGACTCGGATGACCGGGACGATCATATGAGAACCAGCCTTTAGATACTTCGGCAACTGATCATGATCTGCTTGTTGTGGCTTGCATTTTTGGTTTTAAGCCAAACCCGCGATATAAAAGGCGGCTGGACTCCGCCCCGGGGGCTGGACTGTTCACCTCATGCAAATGAGCAAAATCTATTGTTCTTGCTCATTTGCATTAGATTCGGCGTGGGGCTTTGCCCTTTTAAACAGCAGGTTCGCCTTTAATTTCTGTTTTCCTTTAGTCTTGTCTTTGTTTCCAATATATTATAAGACAAAAGGAAATATAACACATATGACGCTCAAATAACCGAGTATTTCAAGAAAATGTTGGCCGGATTCACTAGACCAGCCACCGCGTCCAACCAAATAGACCAGCCACTTTATTGTCAGTCAAAATATAACTTATAGTCCAAGGACTACTGCAAAGCTGATACAACGAGTAAATATATTTGAAACAATATTTCGGCTGGCCAGACAATAATAATAATAATAATAATAATAATAATAATAATAATAATTTCTTATATTGCGCGCTTTCCATGAAATGATCAAGCGCGCATTACATGATTTCTATCTATGATAATTAAATACAGGATATCTCAATAATAATTATTAAAAATATACTATAATAAAATTCAAACACACATATATGTTAAGATACTATTAATTATCGTGATAAAAATTAATAAAAATTAATAAAAAGCTTCCTTAAAGAGATGCGTTTTCAGGTGGCACTTAAAAATCCCTGGATCTGTAATAGAACGAATCTCACGCGGTAATACATTCCAAAGTGACGGAGCTTCGACCAGGAATGACCTATCTCCTATTGTTATATAGCTGGAGTTTTTGTCA
Source organism: Cladopsammia gracilis (assembly GCA_022457155.1). Taxonomy (NCBI): domain Eukaryota; kingdom Metazoa; phylum Cnidaria; class Anthozoa; order Scleractinia; family Dendrophylliidae; genus Cladopsammia; species Cladopsammia gracilis. Next base: position 836,367 of record JAJGOT010000122.1, read on the forward strand.
ATACAACGCGCGCGTTGATTGGTTGATTCATCGTCACATGACATCTAACAAACAAACTGTTTCCCGCCAATTGTGCTAAGCGGGCAACATTTGCGAAAGCGGGCAACAATTTTGACGTCAGAGGGTAACATTGCACTGTTGCCCGCTAGCGCACGTGATCAGACCGTGACAAAAGGTGGCATGATTATGATAGATCGAGTGTTCGGCGCGTTTTTCAAACTGTCTTGTGTTGTGTTTTTTTTGTGTGTTGCTATATAGCAAATCACTTAATGACTGATCCCTCGGGAAACAGTGAATTTTGTTTCCCTCCAATCTCGATGTTTCCCGAGACTTCGTCTCGGGAAACATCGAGATTGGAGGGAAACAAAATTCACTGTTTCCCTCGGGACCAGTCATTAAGTGTTTAATATATTAATAGCTTGATTTAGTTAACTGAGACTTTAGACAACGTTACAAGAGAGAGCAATTTATTTGGCCGTATTTTATCAAAAATTCAAGCTCTCGTTATTTTGTTTATTCTGAATTAGAGTGATTCATTTGTGAAAAATGGCTAGGATTATTTTTTCTCTGCGCGTATAGACAGTGTTAGCGTTGCTTTCCTCTTTGTTAACTCCTGTACGAGCGCACGTTTGTGGCCTGACAAAGCCATATGGGATATATTCATACGAACGTCGAGACATTCTTTTAACCTTAAACTGCTTATCTCAATAAAGGTCAATGAACAGGTCGATTTTAATTAAATGTGTTTAAAAAATTCAAAATAAATATTTCCAGAATTTCTATACAAACTAAAATATATATTTTCAAACGAAAGGAATTGTGAAATATAGGTTTGGGTTATTAGAATTCTGGGGCCGTATTCACGAAACCATCCTAAGTCCAAAGAGCCTCCTAAGATATAACTTAGGAGATAACTGGTATTCACGAAGACCTCCTATTTATTTTTTAAGACATGTCTTATTTTTTTCTCCTAAGCTTAGGACCTCCTAAATGTTTAAGACATGTCTTAACTGGTATTCACGAAGACCTCCTAACTTAAGATATGTCAACTTTTGTCCTCAACTTAGGAGGTCAAAATTGACCTCCTAACTTATTAAAACATGTCTTGACGGGGGCTTAATTCGATTGTTGACGAATTTAACGTCGATTTTCAGCGTGATTATTGTGTATCACAATAGCTACCGATTAGATAAACATTTTAAAACATATTGCTTTCCTAAGAAAAATTAAATATTTAAAATTAAATATTTATTAAATATTTATGATATATTTAAATATATATGAAGAAACGTTTTCGGGTGAAAAGCATTAAACATGAACGATGCAACCCAAAGGTTTACTGGGAAATTGGGTAAATTAACCTTCGTCTCTAACAGAATACCCCTTATATCAACATAAGATGCATGAATCAATACATACATACATACATACATACATACATACATATACTTTTTGTTAAGGCAGGTTGATATCTGGCAACCTAAAGGCTGGTGGGGACCTGCCAGAAACTTAGTACTTAAATTACAAAATTAAACAAAAAATAAAAGTAATTAATGAAAATATTAAATCTAAATACTTAAGTTACAAAAATATTCAAAATCCGTTTGTTTTGAAGTTAGCTTGCCAATGCTGCCTACCCATAATCCCATTCGGTATCATCGTTCATGGTTTATGCTTTTCACTGGTCAACGTTTCTTCAATTTGGTTTATGTCTGTGAGTGTGTACCTAAAATGTATAAAAATAAATATAAAGGCATAGGTGTCGTGGAGGCTTCATGAAATTCTATACTCTGTTATCTAAGAATGTACACAGTCAAAAATATTTTTAGCCTAGAGTCGGCAAAAAAATAAGAATATGCAGCCTGCTGGGCATCTCGTGTTGTTTTCTGCCGTCCGCTGCTTTATGAGACGAGATTTAAACAGAATCCTTGGCTGTTTTGAGGTAACTATTCCCACCTATGCACCGAGTGAATTTTGGAGTTATCTTCGAACGGCTAGAGACACACAGTATGAGATCTTGTGCCGACAGAAATAATTAACCGTGGAAGAATTTCAACTGGGAATACGAGAGGTAGACAGCCTATTCCTCCGGTAAAGCAAGTGCTGGGGATAGCGTTTCTGTGGTCCATAGTGTCGGAGATGAACAAGCAAGAACCACATTGATAAGACGCCATATTGTAAAGACAACTGAAACCGTACGAAGGTCCTTCAAGAGAGCTTGGAAACGAAGAATCGTTCGAGTGGTACGAAAATTTCCAACCATCCATAACGAAACGGAAAAATACTGGAGGTTAAGACCACAATTTCGAACGGAGTTTCCGGAAATTGTCTGCTCCGTTTAACTTTCAACCGAAATTTCCGGATTTTTTGCTAAATGGTATGCGCCCAAGATATCCATATATACAAAGCAAATAAAGTATGCCTGGCTGAAAAGTCGACGTAATATCAGCCTTGCTCACTATATTTGTGTTCACATTTCTGGCTAATTAGATCTTCTTTAGATCCTACGTACACCAGCAGCATTTCATGTGCGGTCCTTTGCCAATTCACTATCATTATACAAAGCAACCACGTCTGGGAACAACAGATTTTTAGAAATTGAGAATGGTGGCTTAAACATGCTTGATATTGACTGTATGATTCGAACAAAAAGAGTAATATGCTTAAAGAAACTTATGGAAGATTACCAGAGTCCTTGGAAGACAATCCTTAACATACGCCTTTCACCAGTTGGTGGGAGTTTTGTTTTGTTTTGCAATTTTGATACCTTTAAATTAAAAGTTAACTTGCCAATTTATTACAAGCAATGTTTCGATGCATGGTCAGCGTTACACGCTAAAGAACCAAGCTCGTCTCATGATATTATTAACGAGATTATTTGGAACAATAGGTTTATCTGCATCGACAAAAAGTCTATTTACAGGAGAGACATCGTCCACCTGAGCGTTTTAAAAATAAGGGAAGTGATTTCGTCCTAGGCTCTTGTTTTTAACCCCCGAACAAAGATTCTATGTTATAAGTATTGTAAATTCGATCCCACCTAAATGGCGTTCTGTTATTGTTATTGAAAAACTTTTTCGCTGTGGTATAGTGGATTCACCAAGCTGTGCTTTCTGTCATGAAGAAGTCGAATCCATCGAGCATTTACTCTTTTCCTGATCTTTGGAAAATTTGACACTAGTGAAGATTTTATATTGATAAACCATATATTATTGTTAGGTAAATATTATATTTACTCTAGAAAGTACCAGAATGGTATGCCTTCATTGCGAGGTTTTATTGCTAGGACTAGGCGTGTTTATAATATTGAGCTTTACGGCAGAGAAGAAAGGAAAACTATTCCAACATTTTAAAAAAATGGGAAAAGTTAACTCAGGTGTTAATTTATTTTTTTTTCTCTTAGTGATAAAATACATGTAATTAAAGATAATTTATAGCTGTACAAGCCTTGTGGCGTGTGTGTGTGTGTGTGTGTACTGTATTGTCTTTCCGTTAGTTTCTAATTGTGAATGTAACTCGATGAAAAAATAAATGAAATTTGCTAAATAATAAAAAAAACCCAGAATTTTCTCACGCTTTCTTGCATCATTCTCACTATTCGGAAACTCAAGACGTTTACGGTATTCTCACCAAATGGTCCAAAAGCATTCATCATATACGGTTTACCTCATTTCAGTTGAAAATGACGTGATAACGCCTTAATTCTTGGTTTGCAACCACGTGACAAGGCAGCCATGTTGGTGGATACAATATAATTTTTTTTGCAGAATTTGCATGAAAATAAAGTTTAGTTCCCAGCGGAGAGAATTGTTCTTGACAACCAAGATGGCCGCCGTGACGTCACACAAACCAGCAATAATGACGTCGTCCCTCGTGATCACTCGTAATAACTCCTGGACACTCCTCGTCACTAACAGTAACAACAAATGAGGATTTAAACTCCAGAAACCACGTACCCTTGTCTAAATGCCTTATTGTAACATCCAAAACAACATTCAGGCATAATATGACAGAAATGCATGATGGGAAGAACTTACGGAAATAGCCCGAAGGCTTTGATTTTTACCCGGTCCGGCTCGGTCCGGTATGTTCAGTGGAGACTGGGGCCCAACTCGGGAAGAAGCAAGATGGCGGAATTAAGTTCGTCCGATTTGAATTGCTGATGAGTTTGTTCATTAATATGTAATTATTCCTCTCAGTCTGTCACTTTTTCCACAAGAGAAGGCCAGGAAATCTAACTACTTTTTCAACGCAGTTCCCGAGCTAAAAGCCAGACCCTTTACAGTCAACATTTCCGAAACTGTATGTTTGATTTCACCTTGGATTTTACTGACTGCCATTAACTTGCCATGAAATGAGGGAATGCGAACAGCGTCGGGTCATAATCTTGCGGCTTTGTTGTGGCATCTTGCGAAATAGTTGAATTGGCGAGTAAAGGCAAGTTGTCGTCGTCGCGGCGCTGTTCTGGGTGGCTTGGAGGGATATCAAAAGCTGGAAGACCTTCCCAATCAAAATCTGCAAAATTACAACGAAGCTGGACTAGCGAGACTCTCCACGACGAGATGAAATGTGAGATCTGAAAGGGTCGAACGGTATGATGTAACTGAGATCAAAACGCCATGAAGCGAAGTGAACATGGAATGTGAAAGTTAAGCGGGAAAAGCCTGGGTCTTCTTGAGAGGTAGTTAATATATATCTTAGCTTAACTTTATAACTGCAGGAAATAGAATGCTTCTTTTACAAGAAGTGAATGAATGATAGGCTGTTGTAATTTGTGTTTGGTAGCTAATTTAGAGCAACTTTAGTCTTTGAGAACCGGTCAGTGTAAAACGCAGACTGCAGACTGAGGGTAAAATGCAGACTGGGGGTAAAATGCAGACTGCATACCAGGGGTAAAACGCAGACTGCAGACTGAGGGTAAAATGCAGACTGAGGGTAAAATGCAGACTGCAGACCAGGGGTAAAATGTAGACTGAGGGTAAAATAAAATATTAATAACCCTGACCCTAACCCTAGTCTGCAGTCTGCATTTTACCCTCAGTCTGCATTTTACCCCCGGTCTGCAGTCTGCGTTTTACACTGACCGCTTTGAGAACAACCTTTGAGCATAAGTATTTTATCCATAATGATGTATAAATTATTAGGCGGTTGTAAAAACCATTAACACTCTGATTCAATTTCAAATGACCTGTCAGTTTCATAACTATCTGGGGTGCTTACCATTTGTAGGAAAAAACCGGTTGGGATGACCGTTACATAATGGTAAGCGATTTTCCAAATTTACTGACCAACCGACGAGATTGCACTTACCATTTAAATTTTCCATTTCTCTGTCCTGATACCCAGACCGTGAACTTGATTTAGCAATTTGGATTTTTTCTAAATTCGAATGGTAAGGAAAATTCCATTCGAATCGTCCCAACCGGAATCGCGGGACGACATCTGAAGGTTGTCCACTTGTTCCAACTGGAATTCTCGGAAAATCAACCTTACCATTTGCTTTCAAACCGAAAATACTGGTTTTCTTGGCTTAATGGTAAGCACCCCTGAATTATGCATCAGATACGGGTAGAAGCTGAACATAAGTTACAAATGGGCGGTCAAAAAAATGTTCTTGGCTTTCAAGCAGAAAACCTTGTGTCCCCTTTTATGTTCTTAGGGGAAAGATCTCTGAGATCTTTGCTGTTCTTAGACTGTTCTTCTTTCTGAGTGGAAATTTGAGCTTCGTGTATGCTTACATTTTGTAGCTTACAAGCCCTGGGGGGTGGGTGGGGGTGGTGTAGGGATACTCGGGTATGTTTTGGGTGGGTATGTGCTGCCTGGGTCGGCACCAAGCGTGGGAAAATGTGTGTGAGCAAGTCACGATTGGTTTTGGTTTTCTGAGTAAGTGGCGCAAGATTTTTTAGCCAATCATAAAGCGTAGCAATGAAAAAACAAAGCAATTGTGTAATTACTTTTCACACTCAATTGAAAACTGCTCAAGAACAAATAATGTATAATTTATTAATGTATAATTTATTAATGTATAATTTATTAATGTATAATTTATTAATGTATGGAGTAAAATGTTGAATCTTACCCAAATCTGCAGTGCACTAATGACATCACAAATTTCTGACCCCCATTGTGACTGATCAGACAAACAAATTGCTCCATGCATTATCTGCATAAGAATGTTCTATGCCAAAGTGAAAAGTGATGTTGACAAGCACTTTGATGCAGCTTTTATTTTTTGCAAAGAAGATGGGATACCCAAGTCAATGTTAAAAAGAAAATCTGAAAATGAATAATTATGGTAATAGGACTGAGTGGAGTCCCATTCGGTCTGTAATCATATGAGTGATTAACAAAATCAGATGACCGTGAAGCAGGAGTCCTATTTGTTTATTCATGAGTGTAATTACATGATAGGAAGTTGCACCTTTTAGTGATTAAAAACATATCAATAGTGATATGTTTTTGACCAAGATGCATGCAAGGAAAAGGATAGCGCACACAAATGACGTTTATTGTCCAATTACATTGTCCAATTACAAGCATGACATGTAAATGGCCCTGTTAATGCTCTAATCGGGCATGCTGATAACCAATCAGATTTGACAATTTTGTTATAGTTTTGATTATACTTAAGGTGGCTCCATAGAGTATTTTGGCTGCGTGAGAACTGGGTACAAATGGCGTCAACAACTTCATGTGGGTTTGAGATTTGTGAACAATAATATCGAGGAAAGATACAGTAAAATATACACCCCTTGTAGAACACATTTTGGTCATTGCTCATTACAGTTTGTTAGCTTTGAGTGAACTGGAAGTCAGAAATCAGATAAAAATTGGCTTTCGAAAAGTAACACTCGCACGCCATGTTATCTGCAATTACTCTACCGAGCCATCTTAAAATAACTCAGATTTTGGTAGATTGTGGGATCTCTGATAAGATCTCAAAATTTACATTGCTTGCTTTTTAACATATTTATCATTTTTTTTTGTGACACTTCAGTAAAATGTAGTTTTGTTTGTTGAATAAGACCATTGTTTTTAACTCACGTTTTCAGAAAAGTTGTTGAAGTGAGAGTAGGAAGAAACATGAACGATTCAAATGAATCAGGTAAGAATATCATCATTATATTTAATAGTTTGATGTCCCTCATCGCAGTCTATTTCTTTTCTAAACATAATAGTTTATTATAGCATGTGTTTTAGTTTATGAACTACCTGGTAATTGTTTGTATTTTCAAGAGGGATCTTGCAAAGTGTAAGAACTTTCAGGTTTAAAACTTTGACATTTTACAGTGATTCTTTTGGAAACTGATGTTTTCAAGTATATCATTTCTCCCACTGGGTACTCCACAAAATTTTTGGTGGGGTTGTGGGTCAGACTAATTAGTAGCATGGGTGACTGCCCCTTTGTAAAACCATTACCCATGTTAAGAAGGCTCGACTAAGTTCTTTTTGGGGGTGTACCGGTACATGTATGTTTTGAAATCAAAATTTTGCGAGGAAGAAATGCTTTTTTTGCTTATTTCATACTTTACCTAGTTTATGAAAATGAATGTGATTAAAGTTTTGTGTCACTGGTTTCCAAGCAACAGCAGTTACTACATGTATATGTTGCAAGTAAAATCCATTCTCAGGTTGAATCAGTATTCAATCTAGGTTAAATGTGTACCCAGTATTCTATCTAGGTAAGCTAACCCTAGTTAACTCTAACACAAGGCTAACCATCACCACTAGCACAAAGATACATATAGCCAATAGTGTGATGGTTAGCTTTGTGTTAGAGTGAACTAGGGTTAGTTAAGGTTAGCTTAGCTAGATTGAATACTGGGTGCACATTTAACGTAGATTGAATACTGATTCAACCTGAGAACGGATTTTACCTGCAACACATACATGTACAGCAATGGCAGATTATTTCTCTTTGTTTTCAACAATGTTGTTTTTCTCAAAATCTAGTCAGACACTTCATAATGAAACTTTAACATTTTGTCATACTCATGTATCACTAGCTGCAGGCGGAGTTTCAAGAAAATTTATGAGATGGTTTTCGAGTAAATCAAAAATCAGCATGATAGGCAAAACAGTAAACCAAGCAAATAATTTGCATAAAGCAAAACATTTCCAAAATGCCTTTTGTATTATTTAAAAACAGCCTGCAGTTAAAATAATGATTGTTGACTTTGCAATCTTCATTTTAACAGCGGGTCATTTTAAAATAACATGTAAGGGTGTAGAGTGTGTGACATCTTATGTGCATGACACAATTATACCAAAATGCATGCTGGTAGCTTAGAGGGATGAACTATGTGCTTGAGTGGTCGATCGTCGTTTTGAGATTGCAGATCTATGTAAAAGTATGGAGTTTGTACTGCTTTCTTATTAAAACGGAGCTTGTAACATTGGTGACCCTGGCAGGACTGTACGGTGGCCCACAAGTGCAAGGCAAAACCAAAGAGCTCAAGGCAAAACCAAAAAAGCTCATGGCAAAACCAAAAAGCTCATGGCAAAAGCAAAAAGCTCACGGCAAAAGCAAAAAGCTCACGGCAAAAGCAAAAAGCTCACGGCAAAAGCAAAAAGCTCACGGCAAAAGCAAAAGGCTCACGGCAAAAGCAAAAAGCTCACGGCAAGAGTGAAATCTTAAGGAGACTGGGAACTATGTCGAGATAGCAGTTTAAAAAAACAGATTTTTTTCCCCTTTTTTTTCTCTTTGTTTTTTTATCATAATTCTTGTTGTCTAAATGGTCTCACAGTGGTAAACAGCCTGGAAAAAAAACATATTTGAGATATGAAAGACAACTGAAGCTTATTTTTATATTTGCACCTGTGCATGGACTTTTTGGACAATCTGCTATTCATACGGTAGTCCAGAATTTTCGTAGAATTTCCATGTAATCTGACTCATTGTTGCCGATCCGAAATATGATGTTTTTGTTAAGATGCATTAAGCGATTCTAATGAGCATTGTTGATTTGATTCAGACTAATTTGCCCAGTCTGTGCACACTACGCAAATGACTCATTTCTCGCCACTGAGAATTTGTTCACTGAACTCACAGTAAATGTCACGCAACCTCTCATTCAAAGACTATAAATACAAGACTAAAGTAGGTTGAATAATCGCGAAAGGAATTTCTTACAAACTCTGTTAAAAATATAGTATTATTAATAAGGTAGGTAAATGTTATTCTGAAAATTCCTCGAGCATTAGAAGTCACAGACTGGAAGACCCCCCTATGAATAGCTAACACAAGCCAGCTGGCGTACAGTCCCGTACGAATATTAAACCACTGCCAATAATTCGAACGGGAGTCCAGACTTTCGTAGAATTTGCATGTAAATAGCTATTTGACTCAAGGCAGTATATCCTATCTTTGTTTAAAAGTTTCAAGGGAGTCTGTTAATATATTATTCAGCTGGTGCAGACCGTGCAAATGCCAACTTATTTCTCTCTTAGTGACTAGTGACACCACTCCGGTGGGGGGGGGGGGGGGGGGGTTACTCCCATATATGAGCTATATAGGTATGTGCTGCTGTGAAGGGTATGGTTTTCAGGAAGTTTAGTCTGGGATAGGGTATAGTTACACTGTATCAGAGATTTTTGGTCTAGAATAGGGTATCATTTTCCGTGAAACTGATCAGTTGCATGAAGAAATTAACTCTAGACAAGGTTTCCTGGCAAATGGCATTTAAAAATCGGTACGGCGGGCAGTACAGCATTTTTACTGAGCTTTGCTGACCCCTGTTAACTAATAACTGTGATAGTGAATGAGTTTCTGGAAAAGAGCAAGTCTGGAATAGGTCTAGGATAGGGTAGGATTTTTTTGGTGTTTAGTCTAGAATAGGGTTGCAAAATGCAGCTAAAATGGCCTAGTATAGGCTAAGGGTCTTAAAGTCCCAGCAGCACACCCCCACCCAAAAATCTACAGAGTACCCCCCCACCCCCCCGGGGGGACACCACTCACTGAAACACGCAGTCTGTACATTCAAATACTCGAGGAATTTTCATAATAATATTTCCCTACCCTTTTCATAATATTATATTTTTACATGTAACAGGATTTGTGAAATATTATTTCACGATTATTCAACCTACTTTTAGTCTTGTATTTATGGTCTTTGAACGAGAGGTGCATGACATTTACTGTGAGAGTTCAGTAAACAAATTCTCAGTGGCGTAGTGTACACAGATTGGGCAAATTAGTCTGAATCAGATCAACAAGGCTCACTAGAATCGCTTAATGCATCTTAACAAAGACATTGTATTTCGGATTGGCAAAAATAAGTCAGATTACATGGAAATTCTACGAAAATTCTGGACTACTGTATAAATAGCAGATTGTCCAAAAAGTCCATGTACTGGTGCAAATATAAAAGTAAGCTTCAGTTGTCTTTCATAACTCAAACAGGGTTGTCAAAAGTAGCTGGCTGCTGGCGAAAATTGTCGCCTACTTCGTCATATTGGCCGGTTGCTCTGCTTGGCAGTTTTATATGGAAGAGATTGAATTTAACATTATATATATATATATATATATCGATCGTCACAGGTAAGGAGCAATCTTCTGAATAGAAGTAAGTGCTTGTATGTATCACGTACAGTCATAGATTCGATGGAAATTGATATGAATCTGTCCACAAAACGCAATAATAATCGCTTTCCTTTGCTCAATTCGTTTTGCTCGATGATTGCGATGATTGCAACAAAGAAGTGTGCAGCGGTTTTAATTTTTTTCGAAAAGTGCTTCATGTATGCGGACTAGAGACGTGAAAATGTGGACAGAGTCTTGAGCTATTTGATTTCTGAAGCAACTGCCTGAAAGAGAGCCTAGCAATAGCAGTAGTGAGGGTGTTAAGTTGTCCAATCTCCTCTAGAATTAAGAAGAAGAGGTGCATGTACATGTACTTGAAGCAGATGCAGCCAACTTAGGAAACTGAAGTTTGACAAACCTTACATCAAACATACTTTTTGACATGTGAATAAAGGCTTGGCGTTGATAAAAAAAAAAAAATAAGCAAATTTGATGTGTGAACCGTTAAAACACCTTTTATTCACTTCTGATTTTGTGTAATTTTGGAGAGAAAATTGCCTGGAGAGTGCTGAAAATAGCATTTCAGAGCATCTGAATTGAAAAATTTTCTGGGGGGGGGGGGGCATGCCCCCAGACCCCCCTAGAGGCTCGTGCCTTTGGCACTTGATTGTCTAGATGGTTACTTTTCAAATTTAGCCACCAACTTTAAAAGTTTTTGACAACCCTGCTCAAATATGTTTATACGGGCTGTTTACCACTGTGAGACCATTAAGACAACAAGAATTATTATAAAAAAGCAAAGAGAAAAAAAGGAGGGGGAAAAATCTGGTTTTTTTTGGTTTTGCCGTGAGCTTTTTGGTTTTGCCGTGCACTTGTGGGCCACTGTAGGACTGACCTGAGAAGCTGTTGATTGATGAATATCTGTCGAAAGCGAAGGAAAATTGGGTTTAGTACGTTTGGTTTGTTTTAAGCTCATGGTTTGTTTGTGGTCTTTCGTCGAGTGTTGGCTGCGTTTTGTACCAGATTGTTTAACATAATATTGGGATTGTGGACAGTCGATCTTAATGGTGAGTACGAACGATTTACTGTTCAATCTTCAAATTAAAATTCAGGCCACGTTTTGAAGTTTAAGTGAGGAGAAGTTGACAGATGTTTGTCACAAATTGAGCATTGATCTGCCGCCCAAGAACAAGGGAAGATTAGTCTCTATTCAAGCGTTAAGTAAATATCTTGAAAAGGCAGGACTGGATTACGACAAACTTCAACAGTTAATGTTGTCTTTGAGTGTGGAGGATGTTACGTATATGGTTTGTTTTTACCATATCTAGCATTGTACATGTGTATGTACATTTCATAGTATCTTACATGAAGTATGATTAAACGAGTTGAGTTGAATCAAAATGGTATGTCATCACAAACAAGGTTATCAGAAGTTGCACAGCCACTGAGAGAAATGACTGCAAAGGAAGTGAAATTTGTTTGGTCTCAGCAGCATGAGGCAGCATTCCAGGAAGTGCGAGAGCTTGTAATCAAACACCCAGTACTCAAATATTATGATCTGCAAGAAGAAGTCACAGTCCAATGTGATGCAAGCGAATATGGGCTAGGAGCAGCTTTGTTGCAAAATGGTAAGCCGGTTGCTTTTGCCTCAAGGACCCTACATGTATCTTAGACTGAGAGACAATATGCACAGATAGAGAAAGAATGTCTGGCCATCGTATTTGCCTTGCAAAGATTTAGTCAATATCTTGCTGGTTGTGAGAAGATTCTGGTGGAATCAGTCCACTAGCCCTTGCAGACCATTTTTCAAAAGTCTGTCCTGTCTGCGCCATGTCGATTACAGAGAATGCTATTGAGACCTCAGTGCTATAACCTAGAGGTCAAATATAAGCCTGGAGCACAGATGTATGTTGCCGACCATTTGTCTAGAGCCGCACTTACAGCCAAGGTGGAAATGCAAGACAACTTTCAAGTTTTTGCTTTAGAAGTGGAAACACTGACTCCCTTTGATTCTATCAAAGTAGCTCCAGAAAGGCTAACACAACTGCAAAAGTGTACAGCACAAGACCTCGTCTTGGAAACCCTGAAAACCACTGTCTTAAAAGGTTTGCCTGAGAGAAGAGAAGAAGCCCCAGTACCTGTTCGAGACTACTGGAATTACCAAGATGAGATTTCGCTCCACAATGGAATTCTATTCAAGAGTCGGAGAGTGATTGTTCCCAAAGCCATGAGGTCAGAGATGTTGTCAAGATACATTCGAGTCATCAAGGTGTTGCTTCTTGCTTACAAAAGGCTAAGGACATTGTTTTCTGGCCTGGAATGAATGCAGAAGTCAAAGCTCTAGTCAAGAGATGCTCAGTCTGTGCAGAGTTTCAAGCTAAGAATGCTTGTCAACTGATGCAATCTCTCTCGTGTATGTACATTTCATAGTATCTTACATGAAGTATGATTAAACAAGTTGAGTTGAATCAAAATGGTGTCGCATTGTGTCATCACAAACAGAGGAGAAAGTAATAGCACCAAAGGTGAAAACAGAATCGGTTAAGCTCTCGACAAAGAATGAGACCACCGTCAAAACAGCAAAAATCTGCAGTTCTGTACCAATTTCCAAATTTAAAAGGGACTTCAAGATCTCGGGCGAAATTGGTGACTTGTTGCAGAAGGACCATCTCAGTTTTTCCTCGCTAGTACATCAGATTGAAAACGGTTTAAAGAACGATTACTCAGAAGAGGAAATCAAAGAAGCAGTTATAAAAGCCATAAATCTGGCTTTAAGCTTGAGAAGCTATTTGGATGGGAAGACCAACTTAACTCTGGCCAAATTAAGAAGAATTTTGCACTCTCACTAACAAGAGAAAACAGCAATAGAACTATACATGTACCACCAGTTACATTCAACTGTTCAGCAACCAAAAGAGAAACCTCAAGAGATTTTGATCCGCCTCCTTGATTTGAAAGAAAAGGTCTTGTTTGCATCCCAAGACACTGATTCAGAACTGAAGTGTGATCCAGCTTTAGTGCATGGTATGTTTGCACATAGCTTTTCTCTGGGCTTGCAAAAGGAAAATATCAAGATTGAAATGAAGCCCTACCTAGAGAAGAAAGGAGTGAGTGATTTAGGACTGTTTGAGAAATTAAATGTGTGTGTTAGTAATGAAATGGAGCGATTGCAGAAATTTGGTTGACAAATGAGTCCCAAGATGAATGTTGTTCAAGAAGCAGGTGACAAGCATATGGAAAAGGATAACAAGGTGGAGCAAAGCCTCCTTAGAGAAATTAGGGAGCTTAAGGTAGAAGTTGCTGCTGTCAAAGAGAAAGTTTGAGCTCTGCCCCAAGTCCAAACTTCACCTACCCAACAGCTTTTGAGACAACCCCCACAATGTAGGTACTTCCAACAAAATGGGAATGGGTGGTTTTGCAACCATTGCTTCAAGTGTGGCATTTCAGTGGTCATTTTGCAGGTGAGTGCACTGTACAGTTTAGCCGACGCCCCGACACCAACTATCAGGGAAATGGTCAGAGGTCATGCCCATGGGACAGGGTGTGACCAGCCAGGATAACCAGTCCCATTGTTTACAATGTGGGAAACAAGGAAGCAACCATGTATCACTTAGTCACTGTGGAGCTTGTAAGAACAGCAGGTATAATGCTCCAAGGAATGTCAAGCAAAACATTGCACTACATACAAAACAATTGAAGACGTTGAAGCAACCTATGTCGAATTTGAGACCTTTTTTGTGCTCATTTTGCCTCATTTTTGGCATGTGACCTACAAATTAAATGCAAAACATTGTTCAGAATTTTTTATGCTGTTTTAGAGAAATAACGTATGCAAAAACCAAAAATTAACTTAACTCTCTGTCTTTCCATTGAATCCCGCTCAAGAAAATGAGTCCCAAAGTTTTCCCGAATTTCTCAATTTTATGCTGATTTTTTTTTCACTTCAGATGGCCAAGTTTGTGCACGTTCCGCTAAATCCCGCTCAAGAAAAATTTATCCCAAAGTTCATTCCCTCAAAATTTCTTCATTTTTATCACCAATAGTCAGCAAAGGTGTCGCAAAGCACGTCAGGATATCAATGGCGACATCGAGCACGGGATGGCAAATGGCCCACAACTCACAACGCTGTCCCTTTTCTGATCCGAAGTGATTCCAGATATTACCGCCGGCTCCATCTTGCCAACCAACGTCTATTTTCACCTCGAGCGCAAAATAGTGATTTAGACACAAGGTGCGACAAGAAACACAACTCGTTTTTTTGAGAGGTGCCAGAGACTTACGGATTTCAGGACTTAATGATGTCCTTCCGCCACCGGACGGGCCTCAAACATGTTGGCTTATACACACGTTACGGACGATGTGTTAACCGTAGCGAACTCACAATCGATAAGCAAGCCAGGTGCGTGTAAATAGCGGTATTTTTGTTCAGGTTGTTGGCACTGGTCAAGAGCATTGCAGTTGCATAGTCTCACAGCCAATCTGCTTTAAATGGCGTTGTTTTGGAGTACATTTCATACAGTTTTGGAAGGAACTACGCTCGGATGTACGGTCACATCACTAGAGGGCCAGAACTCATCTTTCATCAGGTAGTTTAGTTTACCGGTAGTTAATTTCCTTTTTTATATACGTTTTTCTCCTCCTCTAAAATGACGGGAAAACTAGCATACTAAAAAACTGAACAATGTTTTGAAGTTAATTTGTAAGTCACATGCCAAAAATGAGGCAAAAAAAGCGTGAAAAGACAAAAAAAGGTCTGAAATTCGACGTAGGTTGGTAATGCTCCGGACGCTTCAATTTGCATGGCTATACAGGAACTAGAGAAATGGAAAACAACTGAAGATGCTAATGACAACCTGAATACAACATTCCCTTGCCACTTAACATGACTTGACTAGATTTTTTGGGGGTGATACCACCAGGCTTGAGCATCAACTACGATGTCATTAACAATGCTATGGAAAAACGGTCACCACAGCTGTATTAGATAAAGATGAAAATTTGTTAAGACCAGTGTTAAATTAACATTGGAGTTGCCATAGTAACAAAATGACGCCATGAAGTTTTTTACTTGTCGTCATATTTCTCGGCACCAGGAGGTTTTTTGGTAATCGCTTAAGGGAGCTTGTACCTCCCATAGCCACCTCGATTATGGCAAAGATTGAACAAATTGTATAAGAGCGTTCAAGGTGGCTGAATACAGTTTCACTGTACCTATGTGTCACCATGTACCACTAATTGGTGAATATTGGTGAAGCATACGATAAAGCAACAAGCTATATATTTTGATATTTTTGTTGAGCTTTTAGGGTGTTGCCATGGCAATATTTGATTTCGTTTATTTTCAGAAATTTTGCCCATCATTTGTCTTCAGTGAACTCGTAAAAATATTTGCATGTTAACACTGGTCTCATGTAATTTTGACAGAGGGATCTTCCGTTATTTGTGGTTTAATATGTTTGTATGTTAATATAGTTTGGAATCAAACTACTTTGAGATGAAACTGCATTCCCAAAGCGCTTCGCTTTCTTTAGATATCAGCCCACTGTGTTGATAGTATGTTTTTCACTGTACATTACCCCCAAAACTTCATCCCCAAAAATTTCTAAAACGCTGTTATCGAATTTGTTCAATCTTTGCCATAATCGAGGTGGCTATGGGAGGCACAAGCTGCCTTAAGTGATTAATGAAAAAACCTCCTGGTGCCGAGAAATACGAAGGCAAGTAAAAAACGTCATGGCATCATTACATTGCTATGGCAACTCCGATGTCAATTTAACACTGGTCTTAAGAAACTTTAATCTTTATCTAAAACAGCTGTGGTGACTGTTTTTTCCATAGCATTGTAAATGGCTTCATAGTTGATGCTCAAACTTGGGGGGTATCGCCCCCAAAAATCCAGTGAAACCACCTTAACTCCAAAGCAGCAGGCTGGACTAACAAACCTTGTGGAACAGATGTGCATAGTAAAGTACATAATTCAGGGCAAAGAAGTTGGGGCATTATGGGATACAGGCTCCCAGGTCTGTGTAGTGTAGAGGGGATGGCAACAAACTCGCCTCCCCTCTGAGGTGTTGAGAAATGTTGATGAGTTGTTAGGGGATGGAGTAGAGTTAAATTTACAGGCAATAAATGGCACTGACATTCCATTTGAGGGTTGGATTGAAGTCAGGTTTAACCTGGTTGGAGACAACACAACTGTGGATGAACTGACAGTACCAGTCTTGGTGGGGCAATACTAATGTCTTAGAGGAAGTTCTCTGGAAACAAAGTGAAAATCTCCAAGATGCAAACACCGTCATTCAGCAATCGTTTCCTTCAGTCCACCGCACTAAAGTAGGTGCCCTGGTCAATCTCATCCAGACAAGATTACATGATACAGGTATGGCAGCTGTCAAAGTTGGAAAGAGGGCTGTTATGCTGCTGAAGGGGGAGGAAACAAAAGTGAAGTGCCAAATTCACCATGGACCAGTCCCAGAGGACATGCCAATGATGTTTGAGCCAAAGGAAGAAAGCGAGATCCCAGAAGGACTGGAAGTGAGTGAGGAACTGACTAAAATTGTTCCAGGTTAGTCCAGACAGGTGACCATTCTGGTCTGTAAAACATGGACAGGAACATTGTGCTAAAACGCAAAACAGAGCTAGGACGGATACACATAGCTAAATCAGTTTTACCAATCCCAAACATACATCCAGGAAGAGGACAGAGTTGGAGAGTCCTTACATGAAGGTGACAAACAAGATCAATGGGACCCACAGGTTGACTTGAGTCATTTAGAAGAGAAAGAACAAACGATTGTACGTGAAATGTTACAACAAGAGGCCGGTGTCTTTGCAACAAATGGTGACAATGTCGGCTGTATTGAGAATTTGGAGCTTGAAATCCGGTTAAAGGACTATCAGCCGGTACAGAAGAATTACATCTCCATCCCCAAACCTCTCTATGGGGAAGTCAACAGTACTTAGATGATTTGATCAGTCATGACTGGATCCAGTTGTGGATCTGCAAGTTGCGTTCAGCTTATTCATCACCAATGGTCTGCGTTTGGTAAAAGGATGGCAGTATGCGACTGTGTGTTGACTATCGTGAATTGAACAAGAAAACTTATCCAGAGCACCAGCCGATCCCTTCGGATACAAGATATTTTATATGGTCTTGGTGGCAACAAATGGCTTATGGTACTCGATCAGGAAAAGGCTTACCACCAGGGTTTTATGGCAAAAGAAAGCCATCCCCTCACTGCATTTGTAACTCCCTGGGGTTGTATCAATGGAACAGGATACCATTTGGTTTAATGAATGCTCCTGCAGCTTTCCAAAGATGTATGAATGAATGCTTGGATGGCTTACGTGACAATATCTGCGTCCCCTACCTGGACGATGTCCTGGTGTGCAGCAAAACTTTTGAAGAGCATGTTCGGGAGATCGGGTGCTAGTTAGGAACTTAACAGAATGGGGTGGAACCGGAAAGTTACGACCGCACTGGGAGAACGTTATCTATGTGGTTGAATGAATGGGTGACTAAAGTTAAATCTGAGAGTGGGAGTGGTCGCACAAGAGTGTTTCATCGAAATTTATTACTGCCTTGTGATGCCCTGGGGCTGGATACCTCAACTACAGTTACGCGTTTCAGAAGGAGAATCACAGAGACATCAACCTTGCCCATGACAGGAGATGATTTGCAGAGCTTGGAGGAAGAAGAAGATGATGTAGCTATCATGGACCTTAGGGCTAATGCACCTGCAGAGGAAGAGAGTGCTGACTGTGATGGAGCTGAAGAATCAGACGGGGATGATATTGCTGAGCAGAATATGCTGACTGGAGAACCTGCCGAACATGCAGAGGAAGAGATTTCTGAGTATGACGGAACTGAACAGTTAGATGAGGAGGATACTGCTGAGCATAATATACTGACTCCGCCACAGCGACAACAAAGACCACCTCAGATCTTGACTTACAGCTCATTGGGCAACCCAGAGTACCAGCATGTTGAACCAGTAATCAGCCGCTCTTTTGTTAACTCTATCCAGGTTCCATGGATGACATCAGCTGTACCTGCAGTTCATTTTGGAGCGCCCCTCTGTTACTGCGTGTGCCCAGTACACACAACATGTTTGCTATTAGAGGAACTTGTCTGAAATTCAAACATTTCAATGGAAAGCTCGTGCAAGAGGACATTACCAAGTGTTAATAGACATTGATAATGTTCAGTTAATCATTGTGTGCTATTAAGGGGACTCTTTCATTTTCTGGCGGTTGGAGTGTGTAGAGTGTGTCACATGTTATGCATGACATAATTATACCAAAATGCATGCTGGTAGCTTGAGGGACAGACCGTGTGCTTGAGCTGTTAATCGTTGTTTTGAGATTGCTGATCTATGTAAAAGTATGGAGTTTGTACTGCTTTCTTATTAAACGGAGCTTGTAACAAGGGCAATTTGGAAAGAAATTATTTGCTTCATTGTTTTGCCTATCATGCCCTAAAAATGATTTTTGATTTACTCAAAAACTGTTTTGTAAATTTTCTTGACACTTGGTCTGCAGCTAGCAAAACATGAGTACTACAATATTTCAAAATTTCATTGTGAATTGTCTGATTAGATTTTCAGAAAAACGACATTTAAAACAATGGGCAATAAGCTGGTGTTGATATTTTAGCCGCTGTTGATCGGAAACCAGTAAAACATAACTGAAAACTTTAAGTAAGGGATAAACACCGAGAATGGAGGTATTAATCCATATACATGTATATGGATTAATACCGACGTTCGAGGTGTTTATCTGACTTATTTCATGATCTTATTCATGAGGTATCTTTCATATAAATCCCTCCTCCAAGAGAACAAAAGCTGGCCAATTAGTCAATTCACATCTGCGTCAGATCGAACCGCCAACAATGAAAGAGATTTGATGTGCGATGTTTCACAAGACCATGAGAAACTGCCATTACGTGATACCTTGGGACTAGCCATCTAAAAACAATGCTACATTCGTCATAATGCTTTCCCAATGGGTTTGAATAACAGTTCACTCTGAAACAAAACGCAAACCAAATGAACGCTTTGGTGAACATCGCCGCTCCATAGCGAATCCATGTCATCTCAGCTGTCCTACTCCTATATCAGAACACTTTAATCTACCGGGACACTCCACTGATATGCAACTTATACCACTAGATTTAATACGTAATAGCAGACACTACGAAAAGCACGTGAAGCATGTCTTAATGTGGCTCCAAGTAGTTTTTTTGGGTCACATTTCCCTTTTTGAATGCGCTTATACATAATCTTACTTTAGCTCAATAAATCTGAATTTGATACCAGATGCTAGGCTTGGATGGAAGTTTTGTAAGATGCTCTTTTTATGCTAATCAGCATTTCCATAGCAACGGTAAACAAATATGGCGAAAAACTGCATTTAAATGAAAAGCTCGATCTCTTTATTGCCGAGGAGTTAGTCAGAGCTATTTGCAGGGAGTAATAATTTAAGTCCGAGAAAACTATCTGTGGTAATTTAATTTAATAAAAAATAAAAAAGACGTTATAACCACTTGGAATCAACAGACGTGACGAACTTCAGTTTAGTTTATCACCCGTCAAACCCTTCACCAATCATATTTATTGTTTTTGTCATTCTTTATTTTTTTCAAAACCACTTGTATAACGTTTTTACAGTTGTCAGTAATGATTTATAGTGCTAGTCCCTGAAGAAGCTTTGTTTTGCAAAGCGAAATATTGAGCACTATTATATTTCACTTTTTTTAAATTTTATTTGCTTCTGCTTCTGTTTTTCTGCCCTTTCTTTTGTTTTAATGAAGTATCCGTCTTCACGCTAACGTTGGCAGCTCGTAGAATTTATTAACTGAAAGTTATTTTTTTCTCATTTTTCTTTACCGATAGAAAAATAGATTTGGATTCAGACTGTCAAATTCAAATGATCAACAAAACATTTCTACTACCTTCCACATTATTTCTAAAAAGCAAAACCATCGATGATCTGTTATATGTGAATGATTACCCTATCGGGCTGATCTGTTGTGTGTGAATGATTACTCTATCAGGTTGATCTGTTGTGTAATAAACGTCACACAAAAAGGGGTCCAGACTATTCTGAAGTCGTTGAAACAGTTTTAATCGTGTAGCCGAGAGCATACAAGGTTCTGAGTACCGAGAGCGACCCGTTCTAGAAACCACGCGCTTTGTCAACCTAATCCTACGCTATATATCCAGCACGAAATGTCCCATTACACTATCCCCTCCCTAAAAGGAAGGAATCTCCGGATTCACGATTGCTACAAGTAACAAAACAAAATAAAGTCAATCCATGTTGTCTCTTAGCAAAACTCTTGAAGGTTAATCTCTCTATAAGAAAGAACAGTTTCAAAGTCCACGCAATGTTCTAGCCTTCTTCAGCAATTTTGGTCTCAGTTTCTGTATCCGCTCCTTGTCCTTTCTTTGATTGTCTTCCAACATCTTCAAGCGGTCCAATATCTGCTGTAAACTATTTAGAATCCATTCTCCATAACGGTCTGGAGGTTTCCTTACGCGTACTGGTCTTGGGCTCTGTCCACCTGG
Organism: Cladopsammia gracilis; assembly: GCA_022457155.1. Taxonomy (NCBI): domain Eukaryota; kingdom Metazoa; phylum Cnidaria; class Anthozoa; order Scleractinia; family Dendrophylliidae; genus Cladopsammia; species Cladopsammia gracilis. Next base: position 857,460 of record JAJGOT010000122.1, read on the forward strand.
CTGTTCTTCTTCGGCCTCCTGTTTGTCTTCTCTTTTCTCCCCCACACTCGCATGACCATTTTGAACACCTTCTGACAGTCCACCCCCCTCCGCATCCAGCATATCTACTACCTGGTCACATCCACCACTCAGCTCAATTTCTCCTACTGCAGCTGTATCAGCAAGGCAGTACCCATACTCACTCTCATCTTGCACATCAACAACCTCGTCAGAAAGCTCATCTCTAGCCGCAACCCCGATAACCTCATCTTCAGTTCCACCAGTAACCGCATCAGGCTCCACTGACTCCACCTCTCCACAGGTTGGTGTTACCCATTCTCTTTCCTCGCTTCCACCTTGAGGTGCATCCACTGACCCCCTAGCAACTGGTTCCTCCAAGGGTTCTTCCTGCCATCTCTGATACAACCGCAGATTGTTGAAATGAACTACCTGAGATCTCCTGCAATGTCCCCTGACTTTCTTCACCCGATACGTGACGTCCGTGACACGCTCCACTACCTCAAATGGGCCCTCCCATTGCCGATGAAATTTGTTTGCTTCACCAGGCTGAAACACCATGTGTTTTACGCCCTTGTCATACCCATCCTTCTGCTGACGCTGAGCTACTTGCAGACTTTCCCTCACGTCACGGTATGCAGTTTTCAAACTACTCTGAAGATCACTGACAAACTCCGTGTAGTTCCTCTCATCGTCTTCGGCTCCGCCCATCATCACATCCAGGGGTATCCGCATCTCCCTTCCAAACATAAGTTCAAAAGGTGTATGTCCCGTGGAGGAGTGGACACTACTTCTAAAAGCCATCATACAGTAATCTAGGTGTTCATCCCAACTCTGTGGATCATCTTCAACTCTGGCCTTCAGCATGCTCTTTAAGGTTTTGTGCAGGTTCTCAATCTGTCCATTGCCCTCTGGGTGGTACGCAGTTGACCGTGTTTCGTTGATCTCCAGCAAATGGCACATTTCCTCAAACACTTGGGACTCAAAATTTCTTCCCTGATCACTGTGTATGCTGTCTGGCACACCATATCGACATACCCAGTTCTTCACCAACACCCTTGCACAAGTTGTGGCGCGTTGATTGGGAATTGCAAACGCCTCAGCCCACTTTGTAAAACTGCACTGCACAGTCAAAATGTAGCGGTTTCCTCTTCAAGACCTTGGCAAGGGACCAACAATGTCAATATGATTTTCTGCATAGGGTTCCCAGATGGTATTGGATGTAGGGGTGCCTTTGGCTTAGGTCTGGACTTGCATTTGGCACATGTCAGACAACTGCTACAGTACCGATGCACTGTTTTTGTCAACCCTGGTCTCCATCATGAACCATCATGAACTTCAGTGAGCGCTTGTTTAATAAGCCCCTGAGGTAAGACCATTCTGCTCTTCGCTGAAGAAGTTCCCTCAGTTGGCCGCAGGTAAAGTACTCCTCGTAGCTCCAGCAATTCCCACTGTGCCCATATTTCCCTTGTTGCTCAACTTAAGGGCTGGAGCTCCTCAGCAGTCGGTTTCTTCCACTCCCGCAACACCCAATCTACGACTGGGCCAATATCTGGATCCTAAGCTTAAGCTTGAGCCACATTCTTGGGTGACCACAGATACTCTTCATCGCTCTGGTGTTGAACACTGGGCTATCTGTGGTCCTGTAAGTGGAACACACGAGGGGCAGTCTCGATGATTTTGCTTAGGCCGTCGAGACAAACTGTCCGCATTGCTGTGTTGCTTCCCAGGCCGATGTTGAATCTCATAATCATATTCTTGGAGGCATTCAAGCCAACGAGCCACTTGTCCTTAGGGTTCTTTAAAGGACGTCAACCATTGTAATGAGTGGTCAGTTCGTAAACAAAACTTCCGCCCTAACAAATAATATCGAAAGTAGTCAACGTAAGTAACTAAAGGAAGCATTTCCAACGGAGTGTGTGCAATAGTTCCTTTCATGTTTGTTCAAGGAGCAACTACCATAAGCAATCACTCGCTCGGTCCCATCCGGTTGCTGCTGAGACAAAACCACTCCAATTCCTAGGTACTGGCTTGCATCGGTATCAAGTATGAAAGACCCTGCCGCAGGGCTGAAATCAGGATAAGCTAGAACTGGCGCGCTTACCAGGCGATCTTTCAGCTCCTTAAACGCAGCTTGTTGTTCCTCTTGCCAACCAAAGGGTACATTCTTCCTACACAGTTTATAAACGGGCTCAGCAATAATGGAGAATCCAAGGATGAACTTCCTGTATAGCCGGCAAGGCCAAGGAAGCTTTGAAGCTCTTTCACATTCACTGGTTCTGGCCACATTTTGATGGCTTTGACTTTCTCAGGATCAGTCTTTATTCCATCAGACAACACAACATGTCCGAGAAAAGTGACTTCTTTCTGAATGAAGTGATATTTAGTAGGCTTCAGTTTCAAACCAGCAGCTCTTATACGATCAAACACCAACCATAGGCGGCGGATGTGATCTTCGAAGGTAGAAGCCCAGATGATTATATCGTCCAAATACACTAGACAGTGGGTCCAGGTAAGGCCGCTGAGTGCTAGATTCATTAATCGAGTGAAGCTAGCTGGCCCGTTTGTCAATCCAAACGGCAGGACTCTCCACTGGAATTGTCCCTTGTGCATTAAAAAGGCAGTCTTAGGCCTATCCTCTTCTTTCACCTGCATCTGCCAGTACCCCGAGACCAAATCCAGAATTGAAAACCACTGGGCCCCACCCAAGGCCTCTAACACATCATCTGTCCGAGGCAGTGGTATGGCATCCTTCTGTGTCAGCTGGTTAAGTTTACAGTAGTCAATGCACATACGGTATGTCCCGTCATGTTTCCTAGCAAGTAATACTGGACTGCTCCAAGGACTTTGAGATGGTTCAATCCTGCCTGTATCTAGCAGCTCTTCCAGTTGCTGATCGATAACTTCTCGCTGATAGGGTGGTACTCGATAAGGAGGCTGTTTAACTGGCTTGCATTCACCCATGTCAATTGCATGTTCAAATCCATTCTCCAATTTGGCCTCTATCACTTGTTCAGTTCCGGGTTCCACTTGTATATCATCACACAGAAAAATTCGACAAACACTAGGTATGACCTAACAGTACATGATTGGGATTTCAGTGTTTCCGACTACAAAGGTTCCAGTGTCATAGTGAATTTGACATTAAAAGTGCTTGAAAAGATCTGAGCCCAGTATGCAGTCATGGGATAGGCCCCGTGCAATCATAACTGGCCAAAAACAATCAATGTTTCCTAGACGAAATCTGACTTTTGTGTCTCCCAGAACTGTTAATTCATTTCCATTTGCAGTAGTCAAGGTCCCAGTGACTGGCTCGATTTTTGTAAAACCCCACTTTTCTTCCATGTTCCCTCATTCAAAACACTAACAGTTGCACCAGTGTCTAGCGATATACAAGTCACACTATGATTCACAATACCTGTAACATAGATTCCGGAGTCTGATGTTGCTGATAATACCTTGTTATTTACACAAGCAGGATTGTTAATCTCACCGGTGACCACTGAGTCTTGGGCCACTAATCCAGGTCTCACGGGGACTGCCTGGCCCTCGGAAGGCCCCGAGCTCCGTTTCCCCCTTCCCTGTGTGGACAATTTCGAGCAAAATGGCCAGGTTTCCGGCAAGCAAAACATATCACCTCATTCCTGCGCCGCGCGGGCGAAGTCGTTTCAGCTTTTCGTTCCAGGTCACAAAAAAAAAAAGGTCACAAATCTTTTCATTCATACCAAGAACGAGTTCCTTTAGTTCACGAATCTCAGTCGAAATTTTCTCACTCTCCGCTGAACCACTCACAGCATTCACAGACTTTTTCTTCTCAACAGATGGCACAGCCTGACAAACTTTACGGGCACTTTCTAATCGAAGAACAACACGAACAGCTTCCACAAGCGACTCCGGTTGACTCATGAATACTTTTTTCAAATTGCTCTGTTTGGTCTTCAGAAAGCCCTTCCAGGTTACTTTGCAACTCTGACCTCCACTTTTCATCCTTTTTTGGCTGCTCCCCTTTCACCCCTGGTCTGTCAATAACCAAACAAGATGGGTGAGAGGCACTTGTTGAATCCTGATCTGGTTCCAATGGAACCACACGGCCATCCCCACTACTAACAGGATGATATTCAGCAACAGGAAGATCTGCCCATAGTCAGATTGGCCTATCTGAGAAGTTAGCAACTCGAACTAGAGTCAATCCATCCTTCGGGATAACAAATCTTTTCATTCATACCAAAAACAAGTTCCTTTAGCTCACGAATCTCAGTCGAAATTTTCTCACTCTCTGCTGAACCACTCACAGCATTCACAGACTTTTTCTTCTCAACAGATGGCACAGCCTGACAAACTTTACGGGCACTTTCTAATCAAAGAACAACACGAACAGCTTCCACAAGCGACTCCGGTTGACTCATGAATACTTTTTTCCGCAAATCATCGCTGATTGCCACTCCTTGAATGAACTGATCTCTTGCCAGTTCCACCTTGAATGAATAAACTGCCTCTGGGTAGGCATTTTCCACCAATTCCATCACATTATCGGCGAATCCTTCAAAATCCTCATTCGGCCTTTGACACCTGGCTCGCAACTGAAATTTATAATCTTCCTTTGTCTTGCCTGAATCAAATCTTCTCCAGCTTCGCCGTGAATTCTTCAAAGGTTAGCGATTCTGAAAGTTTCAGAAGCTCAACTGCTTTGTAGGCCGGTTGATCCAGCAGTGTGAGCAAATACGCTCAACGATCTGACGGTTTGATATGTACCAGATTTGCATACTGAAGAAACTGCAACAGCCATGTTTTGAAATTTTGACGCGCCGAATAAACATGCGGTGCTTGTACGTTCCTCTTGGATTCCGTTTCATTAGACACCGCCATGCTCTGCTTCAAAGCCTGGGATAAGGTATTCACCAGCTGTTGAATTTCCGAGCTCTCCTCCGGCGATGGACTCTTGGGTAGTTTCTTCAGTTGTTCTTTTGGCGCGAGTTTTGCTGGAAGACTGCCTTCGGCACCTTCGGGCATTTTCTGCTCGTCGTTGCTCATTTCCGCTCAATAAAATCCCACCGCTGCCACCAATGTAATAAACGTCACACAAAAAGGGGTCCAGACTATTCTGAAGTCGTTTAAACAGATTTAATCACGCAGCCGAGAGCATACAAGGTTCTGAGTACCCAGAGCAACCCGTTCTAGAAATCACGTGCTTTGTCAACCTAATCCTACACTATATATCCAGCACGAAATGTCCCATTACAGTTGTGTGTGTGAATGATTACTCTATGAGGCTGATCTGTTGTGTTCGAATGATTACTCTATGAGGCTGATCTGTTGTGTTCGAATGATTACTCTATCAGGCTGATCTGTTGTGATTGAATGATTACTCTATCAGGCTGATCTGTTGTGTGTTAATGATTACTCTATCAGGCTGATCTGTTGTGATTGAATGATTACACTATCAGGCTGATCTGTTGTGATTGAATGATTACCCTATTATGGTGGTAAATGTTTGACTAAAAATGTGAAATCTCTGCCTTTTTCGGTGATCATTCTATGATGGATTAGAAAAAAGTAAAAGATCCGAATATGAGGCCATAAATGCACACAATATTTATTTGTGTAAGTCACACTCATTTAATTGAATTTGAGGATTTAAAATGCCATTCATGGTGTATTTACACCGTACTTTTTATGTTTTTTTTTTAGTGAGAAAGAAACCTGACTTGATCAAGTGTTGCTTGGGAATGTTGTGAAGATTCTTTAAATTTGTGTTCCATCCTTAAAATGTCTTCTCTCTAAGTTGATACTTTGAATGTTTGCACAATATTTACGTTGTTACCTTTAAAGTGTTTCCTCATGATCCTGTGAGTCCAGCTTTTCTTTAATCCATTTCTCTTTTTCCCACTTACATGTATGATTGACTGACTTTATGTGAAGGGCATCTCAAAATATAAATGATAAATTCAAGATTTCAAGATGCTGAAACATAGGCTGGACTCTTTAAAAGCCCCAATAGCAGCATGCATATTCTATTTACACCTCTTCATAATTTTAGTAACTAACTTCTTAATTGGATGCTGTGACATGACGAACATTTCAGTACAGTATAAATGCTATAGGAGAAAAAACATGTTAAGTGTTATGACACTTGGGCTAATGGGATATGGGATATGTGGTATCAACATGTACCTGATAATGAGGTCTTTGGTACCAACAGCACTGGTGGATAAAGACCACATTGTAGCTTGGGTGTGGGTTGATGTGGAACATGGATTAGAAATGGTGCCATGTATTCATCACAAAACCTGCTGTGTTGAACATCTCAGAGAAAGTATGTTTTAGTGGTACCAGTTACGATGATTCAAGACTGCACAGCTGAAAAAGAATAGTTTTACATAATTATATCAGTCTGTTTTCATTTTTGTTAGTGATAAAGAAACCTTACTTGATCAAATGTTGCTAGGAAATGATGTGCAGATTTTTTAAATTAATTTGTGTTCCATCCTTAAAGGCCTTCTCTCTAAGTTGATACTTTGAATGTTTGCACAATATTAAAGTTGTTACCTTTACAGTGTTTCCTTCTGATCCTGTGAGTCCAGCTTTTCTTTGATCCATTCTTCACCTTTCTACTTACATGTATGATTGACTGACTTTATATGAAGGGCATCTAAAAATGTAAATGATAAATTCATTTTTTGCTTTTTGTGTATCTAAGGTTTTAATATCTACTTTTTTTAGGATTTTATTAAAATAAATAATTTTAAAGAACAAACATGGAGGCCAAACATGGCTGTATATAAGAGATGTTTCAGTAATTAAGTATATATGTTTTTGGTTGATTACATAAATGAGACGACAGTTCAATAAAGACAGTCAATGGTAGCTCTATTCTTATTGCCTAGATGCTAGGTAGAAGAGGGAGGTAGGACAAAGGGAGGGCCGTCTAATATATCCCTTAGGAAACAATTAGGACAAGACAACAATGATGAGACAACAGTTCAGTAAATGTAGTCATGACGAGACGACAAGGATGAGACAGCAGTTTAGTAAGTAACACAGCCAGTAGCAAATAATAACAGGGACCTTATTTATGGATTTTAAGCGTCAACAATCGCAACAATAATAACACACACCCGAAAAAAGGGGGAGAGGGGGCCTTGTTTTTGGGTTTCAACTCTTGACTGACCCATTGCATAGTTAAGCAATAGAACACATTTTCTATGAGTTTACTGGCGTTATAAACCCACACGGGATGTTGGGAGAACACGAGAAAAGCTTGTAAATCACTTGCCTGCGGCTCGTGATTTACAAGCTTTTCGAGTGTTCTCCCAACATCCCAAGTGGGTTTATAACGCCGGTAAACTCATAGAAAATGTGTTCTATTGCTTTTATGAAATAACTATGAAAAGCGTTTGGAAAGAGAGAAATTTGTTGTAGTTTTGTGCCGATCAAGTAGCTTGTTCTCATAACATTCATCATATGACCGGGAAAACCAATCAGAGCGGCTGAAAGAATGAACTTTACACGATGCCACTGACAAAGCGCTGCACTGACAAATAATAATAATAATTTAATAATTTATTACTTATTCGGCGCAAATATCTATATGAATATATTCAAATGCGCCTTACAAATTACATTAAAATAATAGTAAAAATAATAAATCTAATATAATAAAACTATCCAAACCATATCTAATATATAGGCTAAAAATTACACAGAGTCAAAATATAAAATTCTAAAAATAACAAGCATACGCTTTTCTAAAAAGATGAGTTTTCACTAAGGACTTAAAAACGTCCATTGTCTTAGCATTTCTAATGTCATTTGGGAGACCGTTCCACAGTCCCGGAGACGCAACTTGAAATGCTCTGTCTCCCAATGTCTTTTTTGTTTTTGTGGCATTATAAGGTTGTAGTAGTAGCTGTGACGATGATCTTAAATTATAATTTGTTCGTTCCCTAGTTCTAATTAAATCTGAAATATATGGTGGAGCATGGCCATGTATTGCCTTATAAGTTAAAATTAGCACCTTGTATTCAATCCTAAAAAACACAGGCAGCCAATGTAGCCGATAAAGAACAGGTGTTATATGATCAAATCTAGGAATGTAGTAGACTAGCCGAGCTGCACTATTCTGGATGCGCTGTAATTTAGCGATATGGACAGCCGGAATCTTGAATAGTAAGCTGTTACAATAATTCATGGGTTCAACGAAAGTGATGAAAAGTTTTAACGCTTTGAAATTCATCAGTTGAAATTTATCAGCTGAAAAAAGAAAATATATTCAATGATTGAAAAGTTCTTTGAAAGGGAAATCCAGAAAATTGTGTCCGGAATCTGCCGCCGCAAACATGAATGTACGAGGAAAGTTTGAAAGCCTAAAATTTTTATGGCGTAATGTTGGATTCAAAGATTGCCTTCTTGTCAAGAATTTTTCAATTGGAAAAAGGTTAGTTCGAGAAACTCAGCTTCTGAAAATGTTTTCGACTTTATCCACTTACTTTAGAGTGTACAATGAAGCCCGTACTTCTCTACATTTTAAGTTCTGAATGAAAACTAAGCTCATTGTTTTTTAAGCCTACAGTTGAAAATTTGTTTGATCATTCCATGCAAATAATTTGTTTAACCATAAACCTATAATTTTTGTCAGCTTCATTTTCTTCTTGCTAATTGATCATCCTTGCTTGGGCACATAATCAGAATTTAAACTACATCCGGTACAAAAAATCTCAAAAACAAAACACGATAAAGCGTATAAATAAGTTCTTATATGGAATCGGCGTAAAATAATTATCCTAAACAACAAAGCTATAAGCTTAAGCCTTGCTTTTTAATTCCACTGTGAAAATCCGTCTTATTTAGAAGTTATCTTAGGATTTGTAGGAACATTTTTAAACTTCAGTTCAGTGAATTTCAATCGAAAATTCCTCAGTTTGAAAGCCACTGTTTTAGTTCAATGAACTTCACAAAGTACATATCGAGGTTGTTTTGATTGTCATTGATCGCTGCATGTAAGCCTTTCCAAGCCAATGTTAAATGAAAATATATTCCTGTTGTTGATATCAGTTTTAAAATATAAAGCTTAGTGTTCTTTTGTCGTTAAGCCGTTTTTTACTTGCGTGCGTGGAATTTTTTTTATTTTGTAGGTTTGAGCAGCAACCTATCGTTTACAAGAAACATATCTTCTCTTCTCATCTTCTAACAGACCACAATATGCAATAAGACACTAAACCGGCTCAAGTTGTGAAATTCTTTTCCTCACGCTTGTGTTGATGCAGTGGAGAATTGACCTTTGTTTACTTTACAGTTTCACTTGCACGGTTTTCTATGAGTTTACCGGCACAATAGTTAATAGGTCTTTGGCCAATCAGAACGCGCATAGTATCTCAGTTATTTTATAAAATGCAATAAATACACAACAAGGAAACGACAGCAGCACAATAAATGACTGTAAGCCACACAATATTGGCTTAAATTTTTGGATGCTGAGGAAAATTGATTGCAGAAAATGACAATATACATTAGAAATTGATATTAATTGACTGATTACATGGTATGAATTAACAGGCATGAGCTGGCAATAAGAATAATTTACTACACTAATGTTGAGAGGACCCCCACACAAGAACTCACTCCAAAATATTTTTCATAATGTATTATCCCAGAAGTCGACGAAGTGTTTCTTGATGAGATATACAATAACAAAGTTGCAGACAGAGGAAGAGATCTATGATAGAAAGGCAGCTGGATTCTTTTCTTTTATGCGATTGACAATGTCCATTGTAGACTGGAGTCATAGTTTCCCGATTAGACAAGTTGGACTACAAAGTTAGGATGCTATCCATGGCCTTGAGACAGTTCAGTTTTGACTATTCTGTATTTGCTTAATTACACACACATATGGTTTTTCCAGTATCTCATAGTTACAGTATAAAAAAGAAAAGACACCTATGCTGGGTTCAAATAAAGAAACCAGTCTAAACAATCAGCAGGTTATGATTTTAAGAGCAATAAGGAAAACAATCCCTTTATTTTAGTTTATAAAATTTTTTTAACATTTTTGTCTGATTGATTTAATAGTTACATGCAGTAGAGATATCAGTTTTTATTGTGATTAGACTGTCAAACAGTGTTAAAAAACAGAGGGATGCGAAACCAACTCAAGCAACCATGTAATCAAGTTATACTCATTTTGTAATATTAACCTCTATATTTTTAATTATTTATACGCAGTAGATATCAGTTTTTATTTTGATTAGACTAAACAGGATTGGAAAAGCAGATTGTTGTGAATGTAGTTTAAAGTCTTCATGTAATCATACCTTAACCATTTTGTAATTTTAATTTTTATCCTTTAATTTAATTATTTAAACCGTAAGCTATCATAATAATTATGAATAATTAAATATAAATCAGATGACTAACACTGGGTGGGATCTATAAGAGGAGAGAGGGCTGCGTTTAGATCTGGGGGTTTTAGTAACAATATTATGGGGTTTGAGTTTAGATATAATTATTATTATTATGTGTGTGTGTGTGTGTGTGTGTGTGTGTGTGTGTGTGTGTGTGTGTGTGTGTGTGTGTGTGTGTGTGTGTGTGTGTGTGTGTGTGTGTGTGTGTGTGTGTGTGTGTGTGTGTGTGTGTGTGTGTGTGTGTGTGTGTGTGTGTGTGTGTGTGTGTGTGTGTGTGTGTGTGTGTGTGGGGGGGGGGGGGGGAAGGGGAACAGTATAGAGGATGGGATGAAAGGGGGGGAGGGCTGGGTTTGGGGTTTGAATGGGAAAGGTTTGTGTATACAACTTTGGGGATTTTTGTGAGTAAATTGAGGGTGTCTGAGTTTAGGTATGTGCTCTAAGGAGTACTTATTCTCTAAGGAGTACTTGTTATGTGATAAAAAGTGGGCAGATATAGGAGACAATAGTAAAATTTTGGTTAGACCTTATTAGGGTAGGTAGATTTTTGGGAGGATTCAAAGATACAACTACACAAAAGACCAATAGTAATACTGCATGCATTTTGCTGACTAATAACGCTTTTGATATTTGGTCGAAAAGAACATATGCAGGCAAGGTTCCCAGGGGAGTGGGAAAATGTTTTTGGGTACAGTAGTGAATTTTGGCTTTGATTAAAGGGTTATAGAGCTATTGAGTTAAGGTATATGGGACTTCAGTTTAGGTATGAGTAGAATATGTTATAACTTCTTTTTTATTTTTTTATTAGGCAACAAGGAACATTAGTGGAAAAGAAATAAAACAAGGGGACCAATAACACAAGCAGATACAATAAAGATAGAAAATCAAAGGACTAACTCGGATATGAAACATTAATCCGTAAAACAACCAAAAGATGAAATGCGAGTGTAATATACTAACAAGTAACTGTTTTACAGAATAAATAAAAAGGAATTTTTGAACATAAGGAAGTGTCTATTTTGAATCTAATTTTACAATTAGTTCATCGATTTTTTTGTCCATGCTGCTTGCCATCAACTGTAATTGTGCGGCTATTTGTTTTGCTTCTATGACCACCTTCTTGAGTTTGAGTGCCTTTGATCTCAACTCTAACATTTCTTTGCCATATAACTCAAGACGGCCCCCTGCAACCACCAGATTTTGCTTCTCATTATTTTCATACTTTTGTAGTTCTCTCAGGGCCTGCCTAACCTTGCTCCTCTGTTCAGGTGTAATCTAAAAACAATAAACGAGGAGTTGGGGGGGGGGTTGGGTGTGGGGGATATGTAAGATATATGCATGGCATTTTATTTATATACTAAAAATACATACATTAAAGTAATGAGCTCATTACAATTTTAAAATTTTAAAATACCATTGATATCCTTATAACAGGCAAAAGCTTGAACGCCTTGTCTTGTCAGGAGCTCAGAAGGCCATCAAGGAAAATAGGGCTTTGGTAAGGAGGGGGACTGGGGCATAGAAAGTCAAAAATCTCTCGAATAGGGGAATGGGTGAGAAGACACCGAGCAAAAAGTAAATATACAGGCCTATTTTCAACATGTTTCGACCGCTAATGGTACCATTCGTCTGAGCCCGATGTGCTTTTCACCACATAAGGATATCCCTGGTATCAATCATGAAATAACATAAGGATTGTGGAATACCTGTATACTGCTACAGTGCAGCTACTGTTACCGGGGTCACCCAGACAAAGTTAACCAATCACAAAACAGAACAAGAACAATAGATTCCAACATTTTTTACTTTAGCCAATGAAATGTCGAGTACAGAACATGTTCATTCGCCATCAAAACAGATCAATACAAGTTTTGGCTGTACAGCGTTGGATTTTCAATTAACTTCAATTCCATAAACCTTTTGAACTTGACTTATTTGGAAGGGAAATATCGACGATTCAAATGAAAGAGAAACTCCAAACTGTGTGATACGAGTTTTGGCTGTGCAGCGTTGGATTTTCAATTAACTTCGATTCCATCCCTTTTGAACTTGACTTGTTTTAACAGCGCGATTTGGAAGGTTAATGTCGGCGATTCAAGTGAAACAGAAACTCCAAACTGTGTGAAAATATGGAATGCGACGGCTGTACCCTATGTCTACACAAATAAAAGTGCTGGTGGTGGATTTAAAATCACTTGTTCGCTCGTAACAGATTCAAGTTTTCTCTACGGCGTCAATGGCGGGTTGGAAAATAAATACACTTGATGACAGCGAAAGAAAATATTCTTAACTGCATAAGTACAAGTGAAAGCGACAGTCATAGTTCAGGCAAATTAAACAGCGACCTACGGATTTCAAAACAACCAAAACACGGCTTGTTCGCCGTCGTGGTTAATTAAGTTTTATGCGCTTCGAGTTCCACATGTTAGGTTCCAGCAGTCGGATTAAGCTGAAATAAAATTAAAAGAGAAATTCAAACTGCATAAAAATTAAAAAGAGTATCGTCTTATAGAAACGGCACATTCTTCAACATATATTTCACTGCCGGAAAATCCATCGATATTACAACGGTTCGCCAGTTGAGTTATTAATTTTCAGACGATTCAAAGCAGTAAATCCAACTCCCTCACGATGAATTCCTGACAAAAAAAACTCAACCGTCAGACTATAATTTTTTTTTTCACAGAGTTTGAGGTTTGGTTAATAATTCTTTCTATTTTTTGTAGCATATACAAATATAGACTTTTAATACTTTCACCAAAATGATTTCTTCGAAACTGTCACGACCGCCTTGGGATATTAAAGAAACCCATCTAGTGCTCAAACCGCAAAGAAAATCTGCAACAGAAAAAATTCTGACAACAATTCAATAAAAAAGAATTGAAATGAAGGAACCGTTCTTTTTCAAAGGGTTAGAAAATAAATGCTTATATATGCTACGCTGGCAGTGTACCTTGTAACATTTGCAAACAGCCAGCGGTTGAGTTGTTATTTTTTCCGACAATTCAAATCTGACACGCAATTTGCCCAAACATACGGCTGTCGCGTTCACTGCTTTCATAGAGTTTGAAATCAGTTCTCACTCACTTGCATGACACATGACATTCAATCATGTAGCATGTGAAACTACTCAAATTTTTAAATCGAAAAGTCAACACTAGGCGCTAGCAAAAGCTTTCAGTATTCAACATAAGCTTCACGAGTGAACAAGTTGAAATTCATTGTTCTGTACTCGACATTTTATTGGCTGACGTTAAAAATGTTGGAATCTATTGTCCCCGGTAGATTATTAACGCTTAAAATCTATAAATAAAATCCCTATTATTATTTGCTACTGACTATAATTATTACTTACTAAACTGCTGTCTCATCCTTGTCGTCTCGTCATGACTACATTGACTGAACTGTTATCTCGTCATTGTTGTCTTGTCCTAATTGTTTCCTAAGGGCTGTATTAGACAACCCTCCCTTTGTCCTACCTCCCTCTTCTACTACCTAGCATCTAGGCAATAAAAATAGAGCTACCATTGACTGGTTTATTGAACTGTCGTCTCATTTATGTAATCAACCAAAAACATATAAATTATACTTAATTACTGAAACACCTCTTATATACAGCCATGTTTGGCCTGCATCTTCGTTCTTTAAAATGATTAATTTTAAATCCTAAAAAGTAGATATTAAAACCTTGTTTTAATACCAAAAAAAAAATTGCAGCAATTACAGTTATACAAATGTATTGGTGCATTTTGTATACCCCTAAGATACACAAAAAGCTGCCAATAAGAATTATTGTTAGCGTCGAAGAAACCTCACTTGATCAAATGTTGCTAGGAAATGATGTGCAGATTTTTTAAATTAATTTGTGTTCCATCCTTAAAAGCCTTCCCTCTAAGTTGATACTTTGAATGTTTGCACAGTATTTAAGTTGTTACCTTTACAGTGTTTCCTTCTGATCCTGTAAGTCCAGCTTTTCTTTGATCCATTCTTCACCTTTCCACTTACATGTATGATTGACTGACTTTATACACGGTATGAAGGGCATCTAAAAATATAAATGATAAATTCATGATGTTGAAACAAAGGCTGGACTCTTTAAAAGCCCCAATATCAGCATGCATATTCTATTTACACCTCTTCATAATATTAGTAACTACTCCAAATGATATCATTTCCTGTCAGTGACCTTTTCACTTGTGTTGGCTGCTCATAGAGTTTGTTAACTAAAACAGCAATTCTGAATTCACTTTCTTTCCCTCTGGATTTTAGCATCAATCAATCAGCGCAAACAATCAATAAATCTAGCACTGGTATCCCAAAACTTTATAAGTTAGGTCAACAGGCTTTTTATTAACTTGAAGTTAACTAGTAACAGTACATGCACTGCAGGCATGACATCAAAGTTCATACCTTTACAATGTTTCTTCCTGTTCCTACAAGTCCACCTTTTTTTATCCATTCCTCTCCTTCCCACTTCCATCGACTGACTTTATATGAAGGGTATCCAAAGAGAGAAATGATAAATTCAAGACTGATGCTGACACACAGGCTGGATTCAGATACAATGTAGTACAGTTAGTTGTATATTACTTAACACTTTATTCTTTAAGCTCCAATATCAGCATGGGTTTATTTTGAGCCGCGCTTAAAATATTTAATTCAACGGCTGTCACGCGACATGCATTGTGTATTGTTTGGTTTTCTGTACTTATCTGATTAGGGTTTATTATTTATCAGTGGCAATATATATTGTTGGACAATCAGAGATTATTATTGATTTGTATGTTCTGCCCATTCTAGTGGCTGGTCAGTTAAGTCTATATTCGTAGCGTTAAAAATCAGAATTGGTTAATTTAAACAGATGTCGCGGTCAAAGTATACTCTTCTTCCTCGCAAGCAGCTGGACTATGCTCGGCTGCATGAAGGGAAAGAGTTACAATAATTCCCTTCGTATGGGTTTTCTTCCGAACCTGGCAGCGCCAAGCATGATCAGGACCTTGCGGCAGGAACATCATTGCCATTTTCATCAGACGGACTTCAGATTTCGTTGAGCTACAGCAGCTGCTCCATCAAGCAAAGGAAGAGAACAAGGCATGCACATACTACTTACTGCTC
This sequence comes from Cladopsammia gracilis, assembly GCA_022457155.1. Taxonomy (NCBI): domain Eukaryota; kingdom Metazoa; phylum Cnidaria; class Anthozoa; order Scleractinia; family Dendrophylliidae; genus Cladopsammia; species Cladopsammia gracilis. The sequence continues at coordinate 872,966 of JAJGOT010000122.1, forward strand.
TTACGTGCATGTACATGTTGTAAATGGGAAGTATTGTGGTAAAATTTGCAGATAAGCAGTCTGTTATTGGCTGAAGATCAACAGGTCACATTTTGATGAACTATGTGTCATGATTTTTTGAACTTTACAACATACAGTTTACTCTCTCTCAGGGACCACTCCAAACATGATCATTTCCCTTTAGTGACTATATCAATGAATCCCATTTGAAACACTTAATTGGATGCTGTATTAGGACTCAACCAGCCCATGCTGTGACATGCAGAAAATTACAGTACAGTATAAAAGTTATAGGAGAAAACGCATGTTAAGTTTTTTGAAACTTGGGATAAACATGGGATATGTGGTATCTACATGTACATGTACCTGATAATGAGGTCTTCAGCACTGACAGTACCAGTGGGTAATGACCAGGTTGTAGCTTGGGTGTGGTTGCTGCGGAACATGGATTAGAAATGGTGTCATGTATTCATCACAAAACCTGCCATGTTGAACATCTCAGAGAAGTATGTTTTAATGGTGCCAGTTACGATGATTGAAGACTGCACAGCTGAAAAAGAATAGTTTTACATTATTATATTGGTCTGTTTTATCTTAAGATGGAAAATAAAACTCTGTGATATTTATGTGCACTGAACAAAATTAAAATGATCACTGCATGTATAGGTGTCATGCTGGGTTCTCACAAAGCTATGCACATGCTGACTCGTGTCAGTAGCAGAAATTGCAGACACCCACACAGACTGTGTTCAGCAACCTTAAATATTAATAATAATTTATAACAGACAGTGACCATTTCCTTTATCCCAGTTTTTAATGTAGACATCCTTAGAGTTCATGAACTTTCCTCATGGGGGAAAAGCCTGTTGTGAGCATTAATTTTTTTAACTTGGTTGGAGGCTACTATTCTCATAATCTGAATGCAGTTTGATAATGTAGCTGTTGTGCTTCAATTTTTTATTGTGGTTTAAAAATTTAGAAACCAGTTTGATTTTTGCTTTCTTTTGTCTCTTATTATGGAAATGAATCTGAGACAAAGGGAAAAAATAGGAAGTCGGGGACTACACGCGGCTACTACTGTAAATAATGAAAGGCTATTACTGTGAGCCAAGTTGAAGCTTAATTGTGAATGGATGTAAGGTAATCTACAATGCCAGGGCTGTCATTAAGGGCCATCACCTGTAGCATCTGTAACGGGTGAGTGCACTTGATGGGATCTTGCCTGTTATAGGTTAAATTTACTGACAAAGCAACAAGCTTGTTACGGGTGTTAAGATCAGAGCAAATTAACGCCTGTCTCAAATCTTAATGACAGTCCTGAATACTAATACCTTGGTTCCCAAACCAGTGGAAGACTACATGTAACTTTATAACTTGAGCATTAATTTTTTTACAAGGGAAGGGTATTTAAAAGCATGAACCCCTCCCCCATCATTACACCTCAAAGTACAGTGCATCTTAGAGATACATGTAAAACCAACTGATGTTAACATGTACATTGTTAACATGTATGCTCAATTGTTCAGACATGTTTAAGGTGATTCCTCAGAAATAAAAGTTGTCGAACGATTTTTTTTAAATTTTCCCTAACAGCTCCCTACCATAAATTGTTTCGAAAAATTCAATAAAAAAGATAGGTCACCATGCTCGGTAAAGAGATATGATGGACCAATGTTGCCCCATTTATGCCTATAGCAATACCGATCACGCACATCATTATTTGATCGGTTCATGTTTCTTTTCCCGGTAACCCGTGAAAGCAAAGTTTACAATTCTTCAAAAAAACTTGATAGGTTAAAGTCTCCACCATATGGGAACACTTTAAAATAAAATTTATGAAAAAGTCACGCAACTTCAAATGACACGGACTCAAAACGTTCCTCGCGTCCATGTTTTCAAGGTCAACAATTTGCTCCCACGAGTAACTGATTTGAGAACGTTTTTAGCGATATCTTTTTTTCCTGTCGAGGAATTTTTTTTTAACTTTGTTAACTTAAAAAGCATTAATTTAACATCAAAATGATGCAATAAAAAATATAGGTCACCATGCTCGTTAGAGAGAAAAAGACAGTTGTATTTTCTAACGAGCTTGCGGGCCTTTGATAAAAAACATTCCATCCTCCGAAATGTGCGCGCGCTCATTTTGCTCAACCGCGCACGCTCATTGCTTATAAATTATGGTAATTCTCCTTTTGAAAAATACTCGTAAGAAAATTAAATTTCCAGCTGCGTGTTTTAAAAACCATTCACTAAAAAGAGTGTTGTTATCAACTGGCTGCCATGAAAGGACTATTACGTGTGTTATGCGCAGTACAGGATGTGCAGTGCAATACTGAGGAATCACCTTAAATGTGTGCATATCGTGCAATACAAGAAATTTGAGTCATTTTGTTCATGCAATACTTTGTTCCCATGGTTACCATAGAATCTAGAGAGAATGCTTGGTGGTTTCATATTGCTAGTTCAAGTTTGTTGCCCTATATTGTAAACAGTTACAGTACATATTAAATTCAAAATTTAAGAGCAAGGAAGCCCAAAAGAAACCACTGCGCTTATAAATAAATACCGGTAGACTCCCTCAGTGTATTAATAATCAACTAATTATTAATAAAAAAGAATATAATGTCAGATCAATGGTAAACCTACTAACGATAAACATTTATTATATATTGTATATTTGTTTTAAGCATAGTTAGCCTAAAAATGCAAAGTGGAAAAAAAAGCAAGGTAAAAGAGGCGATGCTTGTAGCATTTTGAATTTCAAAGCTAAGAGAATTAAAGAATTTAGGACCTTGGAAACAGATCGAAAACTTTCTTATATTTGTTCTGCAATAAGGTAAGTAAAAGAGCCCTGAACTTCTAGTGTCATAAGAATGCACATGGTTTGTCATTAAAAACAAATATTTATTGAAACTATCAGGAAGTGGACCAGCTTTATGAAGATACATAAATCAAACCCATTTTGGAAGAGTAAATATTAATCTTGTGAGGTTTGATGGGTAGGTTGATGCCCAGATGCTCACGCAGTAGAGTAAGTATGGGTAGACAAGGCTATAATAAAGTGTTAGTAACTAGAAGATTTGTGTGAAATGATATATATGAAATAAATCATATATGAACTGCGGAAATGAAATCAAATGAAGAATGATCCTCTCAGTTGTGAACGCAATTTAAGCAATTGCGAAAAGAAGCCTGAAAAAAATTCAGGACTTCAACGGGGTTCGAACCCGTGATCTCGCGATACCGGTGCGATGCTCTACCAACTGAGCTATGAAGCCACTGACGTTGGGAGGTTGTATCGAAAACTAAGACCCACGAAAACGAAGACCTAAGATCTAAGACCAAAATCTAAGACCTAAAACTAAGACCTAAAACTAAGACCTAAAACTAAGACCCCCTATAATTTACCTTTTTTTACCAGGGTCTTAGTTTTCGTTTTTTCTAAAACTAAGACCTAAAACTAAGACCCCCTTTAAAAGACCTTTTTTACCAGGGTCTTAGTTTTCGAAAAAACGAAAACTAAGACCTAAAACCAAGACCCCCTCTAAAAGCCTTTAAAAGCCTTTAAAAGCGTTTTTTCTTTTTCCAAAGCCAATTTTGTTATTTCAATCCGTTATTTACTATAAGACAATAAACAAAAACCAGATGCGAAGTCTATGGCAAAAGTCATTTTGACACTGCTTACCAGGGTCTTAGTTTTCGTTTTTTCGAAAACTAAGACCTAAAACTAAGACCCCCTTTTATTTCTTTAAAGGCCTTTTTTTTCTTTTTCCAAAGCCAATTTTGTTATTTCAATCCGTTATTCAGTATAAGACAACAATCAAAAACCAGATCACGAGGGTCTACGCGAAGTCTATGACAAAAGTCACTAAAGTCATTTTGACTAAGGCTTTCTATTTCTTTAAAGGCCGTTTTTTTTCTTTTTCCAAAGCCAATTTTGTTATTTCAATCCGTTAAAGAACGCGCGATCCTGTCAATTTTAACGGCTTCACTTCTAGGTTCAATCAGGGGTAGACCCCGAACGTTCAAAAGAAAGGGTGTTAAATTAACGATATGTCCCAAAATATGGATGAAAATCAAAGGAATGAGAAGCCCAAGGAAATGTGTCAAAATTTAAACCTACATATGTTATCTTCGGGGTCCACTTGAGCAGACACTAAGCTCAAATGAAAAATTTAATTGAAGCTAAGAGGTAGAAAGGATATTTATTTTCATTTCTGCCTGGAAACATTTTTAATTGCCATCACTGAAATCCTGGAAAAAGAATAAATTAAACACAGTAAATTTCACCACCATGGAACATCGTCTAAACTCCACGAATTGAACTGATTTGTTTCATTTTTAGTTTTCGAAAAAACGAAAACTAAGACCCTGGTAAGCAGTGTCAAAATGACTTTTGCCATAGACTTCGCATCTGGTTTTTGTTTATTGTCTTATAGTAAATAACGGATTGAAATAACAAAATTGGCTTTGGAAAAAAAACGCTTTTAAAGGCTTTTAAAGGCTTTTAGAGGGGGTCTTAGTTTTAGGTCTTAGTTTTCGAAAAAACGAAAACTAAGACCCTGGTAAAAAAGGTAAATTATAGGGGGTCTTAGTTTTAGGTCTTAGCTTTAGGTCTTAGTTTTAGGTCTTAGATTTTGGTCTTAGGTCTTAGGTCTTCGTTTTCGTGGGTCTTAGGTTTCGATACAACCGACGTTGGGAGCAGGTCAATTGTAGGTTCATATCTTCCCGTGAAAGGAGTGAGTGTGAAATGATATATATGAAATAAATCATATATGAACTGCGGAAATGAAATCAAATGAAGAATGATCCTCGAAGATTTGTGTTTAGGCAAAAACCTGATTGTATATTATACTTATGGCTTTTAATAGACACTTTCCTTGCAAAATTATGTATATGTGATTTCCAAGATGGATGTTCGTCCAAAATTACTCCAAGAAAAGCAGCTTCCTTAACACGTTCAATTGAGTAATTACTATAATAAATCAAATGTTTGCCTGTTTTGTCTTGGCTTGAATATGAATTTATCATATTGAATAATGATAAATATTCAATATGATTAATACTAGATAGCTTATTAGTGTAAAACCAACATGTTATCTCTGAGTTCTATACAACATGGAGCAATCAGGAAGGTGCACAAGGCAAGTGGATTACAAGGCACTTTAAAATAACCTTTCTTTGACAAATGTCATTTCTGCAGTGAAAGATAAATCAAGGAAAGCTAAACCTGGGTCTAAAAAAGACTAATCAGCAAGTGAAAATTTTAATTAAATGTGGAATATTTAATACCCACACTTCCCCTGTCAAAAACTTTCCTTATATACTTACAGACTCCTGTTGGGTTTATGGGAAGTGGGTGTGTACATAAAACTGCCTGATTTCATATGTTTAAATTAAAAATGGCCACCAAAACATCCAAGTGAAAGACAAAACGGTCAAACATTGCCATGACCAAATGACCAGCTCTGGATTGTAACTGATGGTGCCTCAAAGAAACTTGGAATTGGTGCCACTCTTTACGTAATGCATTCTGACAGCCTTCATCTCGCGGGATTTTTTAGCACTAAACTGAGAAGTCATCAGCTATCATGGCTCCCCTGTGAGATAGAGGCCTCAGCCATTGCTACAGCCACAAAGCACTTCAGTCCATACCTTGTACAGTCTAATCACAAGGCATGTATTCTCTCAGATAGCCAACCATGAGAAACTATGCAAAAGAGAGTTCTCTGCCAGCCCACTTGTTTCCATCTTTCTTTCTACTGTCAGTCGCTATCAAGCAACCGTCTGCCATGTGTCCAGGTCTGCCATTTTGCCTTCAGTCGGAATGCCCCAGACTGCAACTACCCAAAGTGCCAAGTGTGTAGATTCATCTCCCGCACAGAAGACTCCGTAGTATGCCATACATCCATTCAAGATGTCCTGATGGGGACTGCTAGGCTCCAGTTCACTAGCAGACCAGCCCGGCTAGCCATACAATCCATTGTCCAGACCTTCGTCACACTCATGCCCACCTGAAACTGGGCACCCGACCATTCAAGAAAGTAACCAATCTTAAGGACGTGATAAGATACTTAAATTTGGCTACGATCTCCAAAGATGGCTTTCTTGTCGTCAGATGCACTGAACCTTTAGCTGCAACATGTGAGCGAATTATAAATCCTCAACAAGTCCTCAATGGTCTCTTGGTGTCACTACAAATCCAATTCTGCCACCCGTCAGCCCACCAACAGAAGATGGCAGTCAACCGCTACCTCTTCGCCCTCAATATGGACAAAGCTGTCAACCGTGTCACCAGCAGCTGTTACAGTTGCGCTGCACTCTGCAAGACACCTCATACCGCCATTGAGCAGTCCTCTTCTGCTCCACCAGAAGCTTTTGGAGTGTCTTTCGCTGCCGATGTTATCAAACGTGCACATCAACTCATACTCGTTATGCTTGAATGCATCACATCCTACACTTCCACTCTATTCCTGGAGGACGAATGCTGCCTTACCCTTCGTGACGCACTGATCCGCCTGTGCATACAACAGACCTCTTTCATAATGGCGGTCGATTTATTTATTATTTTATATGTATGCTAATTAGCCTCACTAGCCTTATTTTACAGTAAAAATTCCATTGAATTTTGCACACGCTAACGAGGCCAATAAGGCTGATTAACATACATATAAAAGAATAAATAAATCGGCCGCCATTATGAAAGAGGTCTATTACGTCCACTAGACGGTCCACATGCTGTCATCCGTACAGATACTGCCCCTGGATTTAGAGCCATTGTTGGTGAAGAGTTACTAAGCTGCCACAGACTGACCGTGGAGCTTAGCTGTGTAAAGAATCACAACAAAAAACCCGTAGCGGAAAAAGCCATTATAATCAATAACCTCAACAGGAAATTCTTCGACGTGATCCTTTGGGTGGAGCTGTATCTCCCCTAGACCTGTCCATAGCCACCAAGACTTTGAACTCACGCATTTGCTCCAGAGGTTTATCCGCCCGAGAAATGTGGATGCAACAGGACCAATTCTCCAACAGTCAAGTAATGCTGATTGACCAAGAGTTAATCTCTAAACAACACGAGCTGCACGACAAGAATCATCCCCACAGTGAAAAGTTTAAGAGCCCACTTAAACACTACCTCCCTACTCAACACTTATCAGTGGGAGACTTGATCTACATCCATTGAGACCACAACAAATCCAGCTCCAGATATTGATACTTGGTCGTCTCTGTCGAAGGTTCCTGGTGTAACGTGCAAAAGTTTTGTTAGGTCTCAGTTAAGAAGCTTATCCTACCGCATTAAGAAGTCTGAATGCTACGAGGTCCCTGCTGATGTTAGCAGTACTGACGACCATGCAAACTCAAGTGACAATACCTCAGAGGATGAAGATGTGCCAGTAGCACCAACACCTCCTCCCCCTCGACCACCAGACATACCGTGTGAGATTTCCACCCCAGCTGCCCAAGTCGCCCCAACTCATCATGACCTACCTGTCGCATGTGACACTCCCCCAATAGAACCTATAGCAAGTGATGATCCAACTCATGACACCGCACCTCCTAGACGGTCATCTTGACAATGCCGGCCTCCGGAGCACTTTGCAGACTATGTCACTAGCTTTGAGTCAATAAGAACACTGCTAAATATATGGATCACTGATATATAAGAACACTGCTAGATATATGGACCACTGTGACCTGGCTAGTTTTGAACTTGCGTTTTTTTCACTTCTTAGATTTGTTTGTCACGAGTTTGGCCAGAAATATGAACTCTCGTTCATTTGTATACTGTACATTTACCATGTTCTGGTTTATAAGAGACATGACAATGATTGTTTTTGCCTTGATTGCTCCGTTGTGTTCTTAAAAAACAAGGAAGAAAAAAAAAGCCAATCACACCCATATTTATGTATGCATTACCTAGGTCTGAGCCGCTTAAGGCCGCTTTCATCGCTCATGTGCATTTTGGTTTTCATGCTGGGTTGCTGTTGTAGTTTACTTCTTTGCTGATTAAAAGCCTTTTGAAAGTTTGTGCCGTGTTGGAAAGCTTCGTCGACTGGCGAAGGATAAAGCTCCAACCCAATATTATGATTTGTTTACAGAGGATTTCAGCTTACCGGTACTTTGGCTGCATCAGTTGCCAAGTTTGTTGGGAAAATCAAACTACATTCATTTGCTAATTTGCCAATTAAATTTGTAAGTTAGCCAATCAAATTGCAACATTTGTTTTGAAGTTCTCGATCTTGGAGTAAAGAAGTTGGTGAACTCAAAAGTTGCTGTGATGCTGTTTATAAAAATTGTAATATTTATTTGGAAAATTAGATCACCAGACAAAAGGAAATTGACTGGGCAAGATCTTTGTTTACATTTATTATAATATAGAGGACAAAATTACTGAATGCTGATTGGCTGACGAAGAGGGCATTTTTTCTTAATTGAGGGCAAAATTACTCGCTCCTGATTGGTCGAGCATCAATCAAAAACTTTACAAACAGAGCGCTCGCATGTTTCGTCGGAGATTTTGTTATAAAAAAAAGAATGAAATCGGAAGATACCTAAGAAAGGAATTCTACAGGAGAATTACAGCATTTTACACCAAACAGGAAGCGATTATTTGTGTCAAATCTTGGATTAACTAGGCGCCTACAGCCAGTTTGCGACGTTGAAGACCTCGAAGAAATTCATTCATGGCGAGTCCGAGTGACTCTTAAAAAGTCTGAAAGGTTTCCTTATAATTTTGCCCTTTACATTATAAACAAGTAATCACATGTTCCCTCGTAAAATTAAGGATTGATATCACTTGTGTTTTCAGAAGCCGTAGATTTCTACAGCTTCTGAAAACACGCGTGATATTAATCCTTAATTTTACGAGGGAACATGCGATTACATATACGTATTTCAAAACATCTATCCAGAAGTTGTAATATTGCTCCATAACAGACACGATCGTTTTGAAATCATAGCGGAGCTCTGCAGGCCGAAGGACCACGTGGAGCACCATACTCATAGAACCAGAGAACCATAGAACCTATGCCCGTCATTTTTCATGGTCATGGCTAGCGGAATGCTTTGCGGGCGCGTTGTGTGCTCACCGCTGTCGCTTAGGGCTAACTCGCGGGTGCATAGACCATTGCAAAACATGCGCGTATGATGCCACACAACAACTGGGATCTTTGCAATTTCATGTTACCTGGGAAAACACTGCTGTGTTTAGCGGAGAAAACCTAATTAAGGGATACTCAGAAGTCTCTATAGTGGAAAAAGAAGAGCTTTCAGGGATAAAATCTTGTTTTGAGGATGGGACCCATGCAGGGAGATGTTTGTCACTTCGGGTTTCAGATTCATCTGAAGAAGCGCAGATTTAAAGAATTTCCAAGCAGTGGAGGGACTTAAAGGTAAAACAAAATACATTTTTCGATGGGAATTTATGTTGATATCAATCTGTGATTGACTTTTTCTTTGTCTTCTCACTAGTTTTGGAGAATTGTTTATAAATGTGCTCAATTAAATTCAGTTGTTTTCATTTCTTTCATCGGAGACATCTCGGCCTTGATGAGCTATGGTTCGCGTTTTGCTTTTAAACATAAACTTATGGAGATTTGAATAAAATTTTTTGAAAGAAGATTGTATTGTCCACTCAACCATCGACCCTAATTGTGTCAACGAACGGAAGCCATTCCCAAGAGTATACCTACCAATTGTCAAGGATTTTAATAACTTGTTTCCCACAAAAAGAACATTCATTCTCTGATGAAGGCCGCAGTGAGCGACCAAAAATTTACAAAAACTTTTAAACTTTTCATAAAAATTTTTAACAGGTCAGTTTCAAAACTTTTATTTATTATCATTATGAGCACTGATCGCCCGAACAACATTTACGGCTCAGAATAACACTATGTTAAGTGACTTTTTGGGAAAAAAATAAACATTTCTCCAAATTAGCCGTTTTTTGGCATACGAACTTGTTTTTATGTTGCAAACAAATCCCTGTATGTTTTTCACTGGTTTTGTGCTTCATTTCTAGAAATAAAAAAATGCGGTCCGGTAATACACCTCAAACAAACACAGTGCAGCACTTTGTCTTTGTGTACTTTATTCCGCTTGGGATTACTGTTTTCACTGCTTTTTAACAGCACAAGTTGTTTGTTTCACTTGATAAAACCACAAGTTGTTGGTTTAACTGCTATTAAACTGCTTAAGTTGTTCGTTTCAATTAAAAAATGCGCAGGTTGGGCTAAGGGTTAGGGTTAGGAAGAACACGGAAAAAGTACAAGTTGTTGGTTTCACTGCCTTTAAACAGCTCAAGTTGTTCGCCTCACTCGAAAAAAGCCCAAGTTGTTGGTTTCACTGCCTTTAAACATCTCAAGTTGTTCATTTCACTCGAAAAAAGCTCAAGTTGCTTGTTTCATTGCCTTTAAAGAGCTCAAGTTGTTTGTTTCACTGCCTTTAAACAGCTCAAGTTGTTCATTTCACTCGAAAAAAGCTCAAGTTGCTTGTTTCATTGCCTTTAAAGAGCTCAAGTTGTTTGTTTCTGTTTCAATATGCTCTAGGTCAATGACTATAACAGTAGTCTCAGCTGTAAACATGCTTTACTTCCAAGCTCTATCTCAAAGTGACATATGACACAATGTAACTTAAGCTAATGATACTGAAACTTATTGTTCTATGATTGACATAATAATTATTGTAACATCCTTGTTAAGAAAATGTCTCTTGCAACTAAAGCATTCTGGGATCTATAGTTGTACTTCTAATCAAACAAATAATCATGCAATAAAATCACGAATATTGTCTATTAACCGATATCAAAACAGTAACAAATCTCCAATATAGTCTGATTATCTTTCCACAGTCTCTCATCCATCAGTCATACAGGGTCATTGTTCATAACTTTACGTAATCCTTCAAATGTGATGGGGGTCGTCTAATGCGCTGTGACCATACTGGAGCCTTGGGTGTGGCTGCTACAGATTTGCTGGTGGTGTCTGCATGCGGTGTTTCTTGTGTAGGCTTAGTGACCTGGGCCGGTGACGGATTGTCCTCAGGGGTTCTGCCAGGTGTCATATCTGGTGTTTCCATGACATCGGGACTCTCTTTTGTCTTCTTCAGGTGATAGCGGTTCCTCCTGTAGGTGTCTCCGTCGGGCGTTTCCACCATGTATGACCTTTCATCCAATCTTGACGTGACTACGCCTTTCTTCCACACCTTACTTCCCAGTTGGAAGGGCTTCATTCGTACTACATCGCCTTCTGCGAGGGCAGGTAAGTTGCGGGTGTGTTGGTTGTAGTACTTGGACTGCTTTTGTTGTCGCTTTGTCAAGTCTTTGATATCTTGGTCTAGGTGGAGCGTTCTTGGTTGAAGGAGCGCTTTCCTTGTGGGCAGAAGTGCCCATGTCCTCCAGTTCATTAGGCGCTGTGCTGGACTTGATTCCATTCCCTGTGTTGGGGTATTCCGGTAGTCAAGAATTGCAATGTATGGGTCTGTCCCAGCATCTAAAGCCTTTCGGGTGATGTTCTTTGCAGTCTTCACTGCTGACTCTACCTTCCCGTTGCCTTTGCTATTTCCTGGACTGCTGGTTCTATGTTCAAAGTCCCATTCATTAGCGAACTTTAGGAACTCTGATGACGTAAACTGAGGGCCGTTGTCACTGATCAGGCGATCAGGGCATCCATAGCGGGCAAAATGATTCTTCAGCTTTAGGATGACGGCTGCTGATGTAGTACTTGTGAGGCGGTCTACTTCCCAGAAATTGCTGTAGTAGTCCACTGTAACCATGTACTCCTTCTTGTTTAGTTCGAACAAGTCAACGCCCACTTGTTCCAAGGGTCGATTAGGTACGTCGTGTGGAATCAGGGACTTTTTCTGGTTGCTGGTCTCGTACTTGCGACAGGTTTCACAGGTAGCGATCAGCTCCTTCACTTCAGCGGAGATTCCAGGCCAAAATATGCTTTCTCATGCTCTTCTTAGACATGATTCAGCGCCGAGATATGAAGCGTGTAGCTTTTGTTTCATATCGCGACATAGGCTGACAGGAACTACTATCCGCTGCCCGCGAAATATAACTCCGTCTTGTACCGATAATTCATCCCTCATGCTGAAATAGGGTGTGATCTGCACTGGTACTTGACTGCATTCCTCTGGCCATCCGCGCAAGATAACATCTTTGAGGATTCGCAAAACTTCATCATTCTCGGTTGCCTGTTGGATCTCTTGAAGTCTCGAGCTGGATACAGGGAGAAATGTAGTTGCGCTGATGTCCTCAAATTCAGCTCCGGTTGGGTGCGTGGTGGTCGGCAAGTAGGCTCTGGAGAGGGTGTCGGCTAGGTGTAGATTCTTTCCGCGTTCGTAGCGCACTTCGTAGTCATACTTTTGGAGTCTCATCATCATGCCTTGTAGGTGTCTTGGCGCACACGCGAGAGACTTCTTCAGAATGGCTTCTAGCGGTTTGTGGTCTCTTGTATTTTCATGTGGCGTCCGTATGTGTACTGGTTGAATTTCTCGAGTGAGAAAACAATGGTGAGCATCTCTTTCTCGATTTGCTTATATCTCTGCTCTGTGTCGGTGAGTGCTCTGCTGGTGTAGGCAATTGGTTTGCCACTCTGCAGGAGGGCTGCTCCCACGCCTTTCTTGCTTGCGTCACACTGAATTCATCTGGTCCTTGATTCCTGCCGTTAAAAACATCTTTCATATGTCTCGTTCACTTCTCCGATCGTGAACTCGTCAAACTTCTCTATGATCTTCGATAGGGTCGTCCTTTCTTCTTCGTTTGAAAATTGCATTCCATTGTAGATTTTCAGCGCTTCAGGGCCAATACAATGCAAGAACAACGTGACTCTATATTGTTCAGTCTGGGCACTTAGGTTTGTGATTATAGAGTAGTTTGCCCATATCTGCTTAAACTGTTTCCAGTTTTCCGCTACATTCGTGCTTGTATCGAGAGGTTTTGGCGGCGATATCCCTTGTATAAGTGGTGCTTGCATCGCAGCATTCGGGCTAGCGCTTGCACTTGCTTGCTCGGTATCGGGCATCTTTTCAAAGTTCGACTCTTGCGGGGTCTGTATTCCACTCTCCTAATACGTGGGCTTTAGGCCAAAACTGCCACCATGTTTCAATATGCTCTAGGTCAATGACTATAACAGTAGTCTCAGCTGTAAACGTGCTTTACTTCCAAGCTCTATCTCAAAGTGACATATAATACAATGTAACTTAAGCTAATGATACTGAAACTTATTGTTCTATGATTGACATATTGTAACAGTTTCACTGCCTTTAAACTGTTCAAGCTGTTCATTTCACTCGAAAAAAGCGCAAGTTGCTTGTTTCATTGCCTTTAAAGAGCTCAAGTTGTTTGTTTCACTGGCAAAAAGTGCAAGTTGTTTGTTCCACTGCTTTTTAACCGCTCAAGTTGTTCGTTCCACTCGAAAAAAGCTCAAGTTGTTGGTTTCACTGTCTTTAAACAGCTCAAGTCAGGGATTCTGACAGGGTGTGGGAAATAACTTCGATTGTGCGTGATTGCGCAATCCTGTGACCAACCAAATATTCAATCACCAGTGTTCTAGCCAAGCCAGAAAAATATGACAGGGAGGAAATTCTGCACAAATGAAATATACGAATAGATTTTTTACTTTGGGGATTAAAATGTACCCAGCAATCGCCAATTTGCAGCTGTTTTTCTTCACCAAAGTTTATTTGTCTCAACAAAATCACATTGCGTGACACAATGAACTCGATCGGGTAAAACCGAAATACCTCCTCAAAATAAAATGTCCAGTTCCAATCTGAGCGAGTTCCTTACGAAAAATCCTTACATTTTATGTAGTGTGAATAATTTCCAGTAAAGGTTTACCCAATTTCTTCAAAAGTTTGCCGCAAAAACTAGGCAACCCTGAGATGTATGCAAATTTTGTGCTAAATGTAATTTGATAGCACATTTGTTTTGCATTTTCCTGAATGAAAACTTCTTTCACCACAGGGGGCCCACACAAACTGTGTGACCGTTGTTCGTATTTTTAAATTTAGAGGAAATGTATGGGAATATCGAAAAGGTTCACTTATCGTAATAATATATACTGCGATGAATATTTACATACAAGATCAAAATAAACGTATTTTTACCTGAAATGTTGTGTGGTGTCATTCTTGCAGCTGAAAACGGCGACTTTTAGCGATTTGAAAGGTTTTGCATCGGACGTTTACCTGAGCGTATAGTAGAGAGACAAGGGAGGAAAGCTGGATTTTGGACCTCTCCAGCGCCGAGCCGATTTTCACCAAGAAATTCCCATCGCACGGCTTCCAAACCCCGCACCAGGCAAGCTGAAATCCAGAGGTTTCTTCTCGTACCATTACATTTAAAATCCGTCCAAAACTTGAAGCGCTAGACCTCAAATAATATCGAGAAATCCAGCATTCGAAGCTCAAAAACACCGCGGCTGGTAAAATGTGTGAAAAGGGGCGAATACTAACCAGACTAGGGTGAAGTGAATGGCGTCTTGCTGGGCTCATTCCATCACGCGCTGTTCGCTTCACCCCGGGATAGTAATTGTAAAGTTTGTTGCTGATTATTTGTCCCTGCTTCCCCTCCCTCGAGTCGAATTTATGAAAGGGCATTGTTTGTTATCATCCAATCAGAAAGGAGCAAACAGTGTGACTGTTGGAGGCCGCACACATTTTACCATTTTACCATTTTGCCTTTTGTAACACAATACCAACCATCAGTGCCAAACATCAAACAAGTTTTAATGAGAAAATGGCACCATATACAAAACCAACCACGTTTACGGCAAATTTTTAAAGAACCACCTATGATATCTATTATATTATATCTATTATATTATATTTTTAAAGGAAAATCTTTAAAAGATACACTCGTTAGAGCAAAATTGTAAAAGGTTCTCATATGTTTCACACTGGTAGAGATTGTGCGGCCTGTCACCCTTGCTATTTCCTGCTATGATAAGAATAGGATAATCGAAGGAAAGCGAAAACTCGTGCGAACAACCTCCCAGCAGAAATTATAAACTCTAGATCATTATATGTATTTAAGAAAAATATCAAAAAATACCTTCACACTCAATCAACTTAATTGATTAGTTAAAATTCATATGAACATTGCAGCCATATGTATTCTTTAAATGTAGTATCACCTTTGTAACAGGGGCTCTCCCCGTAAAGCCCAGAAGGGTTTGTTGAGGGCTCCTGCTCCTTTATAAGACACTGTAATATATCATCTTTGTAAATAATATTATTGGGGCAAATAAATATTGATTGATTGATTGAACTGAGCGAACTGCCAAAGGGTGAAGGAACTAATGTATGAAAGGGACTGGGAACTGATGGTTGCCTCGCATGACTCGCATGACTCGCGTGACTCACATGGCTCACTGGCTCGCAGTTTGTCAAGACCTCGTTTCATCATTTTAGAGGCTGTGGTACAAGATACCCCCGTTTTGTTTGTAAACATCTATGCACCAAACAAAATTCATGAACAGGAAGCTTTCTTCAAAAAGATTGAAAGGAAACTTGATAGTTACGATTTTGTCCCAAATAGAAAAATTATTATAAGAGGCGATTTTTATATTTTCTTTGACAAAGATTTGGATTGTCTAGGTGGTCACCCAAGGATTAAACAGAAAAGCGTGGATATTGTTAAAGATATCATGTTAGCTAACGAGTTAACTGATGTTTGGAGAATTCAACACCCAGACAAGAAGAATTTCACATGGAGACAGCCAAATTCTACAATTCAACGTAGACTGGACTTTTGGTTAATTAGTAATTCGAGTCAAGAGGACATTTTTTCTACCGATATTATTCCCGCAATAAAAACTGACCACTCGGCCATTACCTTGAACTTTAAAAAGATCGTTGAACATAAACCAGGTCCCTCTTATTGGAAGTTTAATTCAAGTCTTGTTGAACATCGTGAATATAACAACTTTATTAAGAATTCATACCCAAACTGGTTAGAAGAGTACAAGGATATAACTAGTAAGCGCCTTCCCTGCGACATTATCAAATACAGAATATGTAAAGACACAATTTCGTTCAGTAAGCGGAAGGCAAGAAAGCGACGCGATAAGTTATTCGAACTGGAGAAAGAAGTCAAAAGATGGCCTGGAGATATGCGATGAATCTCCAACATCTGAAAATTTAACTGGTCTGGAGGAAACGCGAATTAGATATGAATCTGCTTATGATTACGTAATACAAGGTGCTATAATTCAATCTCGCGTCCGATGGTTTGAAAAAGGGGAAAAAAATAATAGTTATTTCTTAAAACTTGAAAATCAAAACAATAGCTCTTCTTGTATTAGGAAATTAAAATTGGATGATGACAGAGTTACTACTGATCCGGTGGTAATTCCAGATCAGCTTAAATTATTTTATTCAGATTTGTACCAAGATCATGGTTCTAACAGTGACGGGGACGTAGCTGCCAGATTTCTATACAATCCTTCTATACCCAAGTTAGATGAGGATAAAAGAGAAAAATGCGAAGGAAGACTTACATACAACGAATGTTATCGCTCGCTTCTTACTTTTCAAACTGGGAAAGCCCTTGGGAATGACGGTTTGACAGCTGAGTTCTATAAGACCTTTTGGCCACTCCTGGGTAATCTTGTAGTGGATTGTGTTAATGAAGCCTATGAGTGTGGAGAACTTTCAACTTCTCAGAAAATGGCCATTATTAAATTGATAGAAAAGAAAGGTAAAGATAAAATGTATATTAAAAACTGGAGGCCAATCTCTCTTCTAAATGTGGACGTCAAGATTGCATCCAAAGCTATTGCTAAAAGGTTAGAAACTGTTTTACCGCTCATCATTCACGAAAATCAATGCGCCTATGTCAAGGGCCGATCAATCTTTGATTGCACCAGAATTATAAATGATATCATGTTTTATACCAAAGAAAATAAGTTATCTGGTCTTTTACTCGCTATCGACTTCAAAAAGGCTTTCGACTCTCTGGATTGGACTTTCTTAAACAAGGTTTTGTCAGCCTTCAATTTCGGTCAATCATTCATCAAATGGGTCAACACCTTTTATTCCAATATCCAAAGTTGTGTCATGAATAATGGCTTTTCCTCTGTACATTTTGATGTAATGCGGGGAGTGAGACAGGGCGATCCACTATCCCCCTATCTCTTTATCATTGCTCTTGAAACACTAGCTATATATGTTAGAGGCAGCGATGAGATTAAAAGTATCAACCTTTGGGATGAACATGAAGTTAAATTAACTGCCTTTGCTGATGATATGACTACCTTTTTGAAAGACTACCAGTCTGCTGACAACCTCATGAAGATACTGAAAGATTTCGGGCTGTGCTTCGGCCTCAAGCTTAATAAAAGCAAACTAGAAGCTTGTTACCTGGGTACTTCTTCCACAACTGACTTTAATATTAACGTAGACATCAAGGACTGTATTGAAATATTAGGAATCTTTTTTTCGTATAATAGAAAAGAAGCCGCTAAATTAAATTTTGTATCAATTTTGGATTCTTTGAAAAAGAAACTGAATTTATGGAAATATAGGAACTTAACTGTTTTAGGTAGAGTCCAAATCGTTAAAACATTTGCTATCTCGAAGTTTCTCTATCATGCATCACAGTTACCTCTCTGTAATGAAATAATCAAGAGTGCTAACAAAATCATCTACGACTTTATATGGAAAGGCAAGGATAAAGTCAAGAGAAGGGCTCTAATAAATAATATTGAAAATGGGGGTCTAAAAATGATACACTTGGAATCTCTTATTCAAGCCCAGAAGATGTCTTTTTTTAAACGCTATGTGGACCTGGAATATGTTGCCGATTGGAAACTTGTCTTAGATGCACTTTTAACGCCAGTCGGAGGCCCTTATCTTTTGAAGTGTAACTTTAGTCTTGGCGATCTTCCTATAAAAGTTAGTCCTTTTTACGACGAATGTCTGACATTATGGTCTAGATTCAATATGACCATGCCTGATCAAGTCGAGGATATTTTGAATGAGATAGTTTGGAACAACAAGAATATCCTTGTTAACAAAAAATCTTGTTATTATTTGGATTTGGTTGAGATTGGCATGCATAGAATTTGTGATACGGTTAAGGCCGATGGAAGTTTTTATACGTGGTCGGATTTGCAGCTCAAAGGTCTTCAGTCAAAAAATTTCCTCTTTTGGAATGGGCTCATAGATGCTATTCCTTTCAAATGGAGAAAAGAGTTGAAATCTAAGATGGTCCCACATACACCCAATTTCAACCCTCTAGAGTATGCATTGGTGCTAAATTCTGTTAAAGTCTCTGTATCAGGAATAAATACCAAAAAATCATTATGAAGCACTTGTGTCTGATTTGCGTGAAATCCCTACAGCACAATCTAGATTTAATGAAATGCTTCTCGATTCTGAGCTAGTGTGGAATAAAATTTACAGTTTGCCCTTCCAAGTTGCGTTAGATACGTAAACGAGAGATTTTCAGTATAAAATTTTGAATAGAATATTATTTACTAATGCAAAATTAAGCAAGCTTAAACTTGTTGAATCACCCTTATGTACCTTTTGTAGCAAGGACGATGAAACCCCCGAATATCTCTTTGTATTTTGCCAATCTTCTAGAGCTTTTTGGAAAGAAATTTCTAGCTGGTTATGTGAATGTAGATGGAAATCTATTGCTCCAAGCCTTATCATCTTCCTTGCACACCTTAAAAAGATCTTTAAAATAGAAAAATATCTTGCTAAAGAAAAGAACAAATTAAATTTGCACCTGGAGAAATGGGAAAAACTTTTAGAAACACTGAGTTGAAATTTTCGGTTTTAAATAGCTTTTGCAGCTTTGTAGTTTTATTTTTTTATCTTTACCTTTTTTATTCATTTATGTATTTTTATGTATTTTTTTTCTTTTTTTTCAGTTACAGGTAATTTATACTCTTGTAAATTACTTCAATTAAACCTGTAAAATTGGAAAAAATTTATAAAATATAAAAAAACAATGGCTAAACTGCTTTTGTTGTTTGTTTCACTTAACAAAAACAGGGAAAAAGCACAAGTTGTTAGCTTCACTACTTTTAAAGCACTGCTAGCTCAAGTTGTTGGTTTCACTGCTGTTAAACCACTTAAGGTGGCTTGACTGGGTTTTTTGTTGACACAACATCCCAACTTTGAATGGCTGATACTTCACTGTCTGAGCTCGGTCAAGCAAGCTGCTTCACACATATACTACTAAGAGATGAAATAAACTTTCCAAAAAAGTAGATTATTTTGATTGACATCAGTGTTACCATAACAACGATCTGATAACGTCATGGGTTTTGCATATTAGTAATTTTCTTAACATCTAGACCTAAACTTTTAAAATGACTGTATGCCTCTTATAGTCTAGATGTTAGTCTTCAAGACTGCAAACATTCTATGAGAGCGGTTTCGAATAAAATTGGGTTGAATATTTTCGATAAAAAATTTAAACATTCGCATTACTTTTTGTTATTTTGTCAATGTCAGCGTTTTCCTGATAAATTGAAACAATATATTTTCACCATATAGTATTTATGTGGCATAAAACTACATTCCTTGAAGGTTTCATCCTGTTTGCTTCACTAGATTTCAGTTGATGTGATCAGAAGTCTTAAATATGCTCATTTTACTCACAGAAGTAGCACTTTTGTTGTAGCCTGCGAGCAGGCTCACTTGTTTGGGGTATCACTCGAGTATCTTGGCGGCGAAGCTGCCAGGGTGAGGCGGCAAAGCTGGCGAGAAGAAGTGAGCCTGCACGCGGGCTATTGATTTTTTAATTCCCTGCGTTCACTGACGAATGCAGCAATCTGATTGGTAAAATATGACAGGTGCCATGGCTATTAAAAGAAAACCAAAAAAGTGTTACTCATCGCCACGTCAACGGCTTGTCAAGTGAGAATCAGGCAGTTTCCAGCTTCATACAGATGTGTATCACTTTTTGTAGTGGATGATGGTTTTTCTATTATTTTAAAAAGCACTGAAATTTATTGAGCTTGTCTTAAAATGACTTATCAGCAAAAGATATTCAGTGACTGTTTTGCAATATTATTACTCCTCCTTGTACGTGACCAGAAGTCGGGTAGTGACAATGCCCTTTTTTGTGGTAAAATTTTCACATTTTTTTAAAATTTTTCAATACCCACGGGCCACCTTAAATTAATTGCAGAATCGATTCATTTTTCTGTTGTTTACTGGTCGATCTTTTTTTTAATTGAAGATCTTGCAGACTATACATAATTATGTGTTGTACAGTGTAGATAACCTAATAGTATAGTATGAAATGTTTGAACTTTTATTGAGTGTTTGATGGCAGCCAAAAGAGATTTTTTCCGTTGGGGGCTGTTATCACTTTCGTAGGGGTTGTTATCACTTTCGTTTTTTTCCGTTCTGATGATTAATTTATCACGCGCAATGCATCGTCTCAAATGTCACGTTGAATTGTAAACCCGCCACATCAAACGCCAGTATTCCTAAGTTGTTACCGGTAATTGACGCTTTTTGAAGCGGCGTCGTGAAAGTTCGTTTAGCCCCATTTAGTCTGAATTATATTCCACTGAAAAACTACTAAAATCTGAGGTCTTATGTTATTACTTATTGTCTGTTATCTGCAAGTGTTGTGAGATAAATTACAATCATAATTTGACCCGATTGAAATGTTATGCAAATTAAATATACGGCCCGAATTTTAACATTTATCTGAATGCAATCGCTTTCAAAAACTCGAAAAACTGTAAAACTTAACCGATGTTTGTCTAGTCCGTATGATCACAAATCAGTACTGTTTTCTAGCTCCTTATTTTTTTTACGTCTTTGGCTCAAATAATTTATTGTTTCCAACTCACTGCATTGATCTTACCACAGTCGTGATTTTGTGAAAACTCAGAAGGGTGAATGTAAAAATTAGTCACGCTTTGTAATCAAGTTTACAACTTCAATTCAAAAACTACGTTCCATTCGCTTAAAACTTTTGCTACGCAAAGGAGAGTTAAGCTGTGTTCACACTAGGCCGAAACATGATTAGTCTGATCACGAATGAAACATGTTTCATCATAAAAAGTGTTCACATCAGGCAGTGGATTGCGCGAATCATGATTGAAACATGATTAGTCTGATCATGATTGAAACTACCTGGTGAGGTAGTTTCAATCATGATCAGACTGAACACATTCAAAATGGCGGATGGATGCGGAGAAGACACGAGTGTACAAAACAACCAAAATTGGAGCTTTTATGAAGCCAAATGTCTAGTCGAAGTATGGGCAGACGAGGAAATACAACGACAATTAGCGGCAATGGGAAGGAAACAAAACATATGGGAGAACATTGCCGCAAAACTGAATGAGAATGGTTTTAAGCGTACCGCGTCGCAGTGCAAAACGAAAATTTATGCGAGTATCACAAAACAGAATAAATGATTCAACCATGCACGAAACGTGTTTGAAACCGACATCTGATGTGAACAATGCAAGAACAAACACGTTTACGCGAAACGTGTTTCGTTGAAACATGTTTACTCTAAACATGTTTCGGCTTTAATGTGAACGCAGCTTAATTTTATCAAATTTCAATGTGTTGCATTACATGTTAATCTAATTACACAAATTTTCTATTTGAATAAATAAATAAATTTAATTGTATCCGAAAAAAAAAAGAGTCTTTCTGGTGCTAGTATTGATTTTTCACTCATTTGACTTTAATTTTAAGGAGGCTCGTACCCATTTCTCGAGTCCACATCCTTTCAATTTTAATGGGCCATATCTTTTGTTGTAGCGCATGAAAAGACAAGCCACTTTGCATGCAAACACACAATACACTGAACTTTATGGGAGTATAGGATTTGTTTACATCGGTGCTTCCATGGCAACGGAATGGTGATCCTCCGAAATTAACAAGTTGCGGAGTTTCTCTAGATCGAGGGAAATTTATGTAAAACCCGCTAGTGGACTAATTGATTTGACCATGGGCTTCAACTGGACAAAGTTTAAAAGAAATGTATGAGAGCGTTTTTAAATTTTTGGGAATGAAGTTTTTGGAGATTTATTATTATAAAGTGAAAAACATACTATCGACATAATTGGCTAATATCTAAAGAAAACGATGCGTGATGGGAATGCAGTTTCATCTCATAGTAGTTTGACTTCCATTTGAAATGGTGTGTGAAAAAGTGAGGGGTTGCTTTGGCCGATTGCTAGAAAGAAGGATTTGATTAGCGTGTGTTCAGCTGCTCTTGTTGCAATTTTTGTATGTAATTTGGTCTATGCCTACAAATGTGATGATAATTTGGAAACCGTGAGATAATTTTTTTTTTAAATTTGACAATCTCGAGATTAATCATCAACTTATATGGCCGGCAAGTTTCAAGGACATTGAAGACATGCAAGGCAATAAAATAGGGCCTCCAATGCACCAATTTTTCCCACAGATTTTGTGTTTACAAGTGAGCGTCCTCATTATTCACGAGCATCGTTTTCTTTAGATATTAGCCAATTATGTCGATAGTATGTTTTTCACTTTATAATAATAAATCTCCAAAAACTTCATCCCCAAAAATTTAAAACGCTCTCATACATTTCTTTTAAACTTTGTCCAGTTGAAGCCCATGGTCAAATCAGTAAGTCCACTAGCGGGTTTTACATAAATTTCCCTCGATCTAGAGAAACTCCGCAACTTGTTAATTTCGGAGGATCACCATTCCGTTGCCATGGAAGCACCGATGTAAGCAAATCCTATACTCCCATAAAGTTCAGTGTATTGTGTGTTTGCATGCAAAGTGGCTTGTCTTTTTATGCGCTACAACAAAAGATATGGCCCATTAAAATTGAAAGGATGTGGACTTGAGAAATAGGTACGAGCCTCCTTAAGCCATTTGAATTTGCCACCAACATTCTGACGAAGGGTCACCATCTATATTGAAATACAGCACGGAAATGTCTCTAATGTCTCTTTTTTAATTTCTAATGACAAAGAAAATTTTTCTCTGACCAGACTGGCTTCTTGTCGCGTCAAAACTTGCCCTTGGCCTGACAAATGACCTGCCTGTAGACAAAAATTATTTGCAGGCTTGTTTAGGTGTTTCTTACTGAGAATACATCAACATATGGACAATATGTTTATTAAATACAATGTACTGAAAGTTTATTTTAAAGTGATGTTTCTTTTGTGCTACAAGATTTCATCCAATTGTAAAACTCCAAAACAATGGCCATAGAATTTTGGTTGCATTAAAACTCAGAATAGTTTTCACTAAAAGGGAATCCATTAGTAAACTAGAGAGAAATAAATGCACTACCTGGTTGAGTTTTGTAGATTTTCACGTTTTAGCCAATGAGGTGGACGGTTTCAACAATATCACAATTAACACCTTTCTGCATTCCTTGCCGTTAGGTTGCCTAGTTCTTACTAGGACCATTACTTAAACTTTATATCAAAAGAATTTTTAAAAAAATTCATCAACTAGTTTTTAATTATACGCTTCCCTAACAAAAGTGCTACTTCTGTGAGTAAAATGAGCATATTTAAGACATTGCTTTTGATCACATTAACTGAAATCAAGAGAAGCAAACAGGATGAAACTTTCCAATTTAATGTACTTTTATGGCATGTGAATAATATATGGTGAAAATATTGTTTCAATTTGTCAGGAAAACACTAGAATCAACGAATTAACAGAAAGTAATGCAAATCTTTAAATTTTTTATGGAAAATATATTTAACCCAATTTTATTCGAAAATGCTCTCATAGAATTTTTTCAAACTTTGCAGTCTTGAAGACTTACTGTACATCTAGACTATAAGAGGCATACAGTCATTTTAAAAGTTTAGGTCTAGATGTTGAGAAAATTACTAATATGCAAAAACCATGACGTCATCAGATCATTGTTATGGTAACACTGATGTCAATCAAATCTACTTTTTTGGAAAGTTCATTTCATATCTAGTTTATGTGTGAAACGGCTTGCCTGACCGAGCTTGGACAGTGAGATATCAGCCGTTCAAAGTTGGGGTGTTATGTTGTCAAAACACCCAGTCGAGCCACCTTAAGGTGGCTGAACACAGTTTGCATGTGCTCTTCAATTTCAGCTATTAATGTGAGTCAGTGCGTGCAGAGTTTTGAGAAAAACAAACGCGGCACCTGTTCAGCAATCATTTTATTTTGCTCAGCATGGATCGCGAAAGTGTTGTATTTTGTCTTCAAATCAAACAATTTATTGTTCATAAACATATTTGTTGAATCAATAGATAATAATAGAACCATTGAAGAAATACACTGCCTTTTTGGTTGTTTTTGTCTTTGGATTGAGAACCCAGTCAAATGCAACACATGCGCAGTTGACCAAAAAATTGTGACTGGATGTTTTAGCAACTTTCCTCGGAAATGTGCTGATTTCTATGGAACCACTCATTAGTATTTTAAGAAATATGGCACAATAATAGTTCCGAATATGCCGAACTCACCTGCCATCAAAAAATTGAAATCTAACAAAAGAGATTTTTACAAAAAAGCAAACGTATTAAACCACAAATTATGTAAGATTCCTCTGTCAAAATTACATAAGACCCGTGTTAACATGCAAATATTTTTGCTAATTTACTGGAGACAAATGATGGCCAAAATCTAATGACTAGATTTTCTGTAAAAAAAAAAATGAAACCAAATATTGCAGGCTGATTTACAATCCACCATGTTGCCAAGGCAACACCCTAAAAGCTCAACAAAAAATACCAAAATATATAGCTTAATGCTTAATCGTATGCCTCGCCAATTTTGGGGGCCCGGACTTTAGTGGTTTTAAAAAGACAATAATGATGCATAGGTACAGTAAAACTGTGTTCAGCCACCTTAAAGGGGACCTCCATTGTCATAACAAATTGACGTTAAACTGTTGGAAATAAAGTCAAAATTTCGATTATTCTAATAACGAAATTAATGGAAATACTTTTTCAGTGCACAAAAAAATGGATATCAATTTCACTTATTTATGCTTTTAAATTTTCAGCTTGCCGCCATTTTCAATATTTTTGACGTGTTACGGTTGCTGCTATTGTTAAGAGTCAACCAGGCATAACTAATCAATGATCAGTGACATCAATGAGTAATCAATGGGTAATCAATTGATTAATCATTGAGTATTGCCAATACTCAATGAGTAATCAATGATTAATCAAACCCATAAAATTTTGTGGGTCATTGATTACTCATTTACAACAACAAAGACCTTCCAGTACACCCATTTCTCTTCCTGTCACCCACCAGGGGTCAGAAAAGGGCTCAGGAAAGGTGGAGCCTTAAGACTTTTAAGAACAAATTCCTCAGCGAAATCATTCAGTGAGAATATCGACAACTTCAAAGCACGCCTCCGTGCTAGAGGCTACACTCACAATCTCATTGAGAAAATAATTTCCAAGGTAAAATTCAATGAACGGAAATGATCTTTGCAGCAAAAAAAAATAAAACGTGCGAAAAAGAATACTGCCTTTCGTAACAACGTACCACCTGGCGTTGCCTAATCTTCAAAATAATCTTAATGAACAAATGGCATTTAATTCAGAACCAACCATTGCTAAGAGAAATATACAAAGAGCTTCCCCTTATCTCATACAAAAGAGGAAAATCCTTGGGGGATATATACTTGTTACAGCATGCAAAACTGTAAAGGTCACATTCCACATTATCACGAGCTTACGAGTCGTGTCTGGCCCGTCAACACCTCTTTTCATGCAAATTAATGACTAATCAATGACATCAATGACTAATCAATGACATCAATGACCAAAAATTTTGTGGGTCATTGATTAGTCATTGAGTACTCACTGAGTATTGGCAATACTCAATGAGTAATCAATTGATTACTCATTAATTACCCATTGATAACTCATTGATTACATTGATATCATTGATGTCATTGATTAGTTAAGCCTGGAGTCAACGTTCTTTTGAATGCAACAATCAGGTAACCGTAACACGTCATAAATATTCAAAATGGCAGTGTGCTGGAAATTTAAAAGCGAATATAGGCAACATTCATATCATACACTAAAATTATATTTGCACTTGCTTTTTTTAAAAATTAAATTTAGACCTTATTTCCAACAACTTAACATCAATTTGTTATAACAATGGAGGTTCCCTTTAAGTTGTTCGTTTCACTTAATAGAAAAATACTACAGTTGTCCATTTCACACATAAGTTTCAGTAATTAACAGTGGCGGACCTATCTGCCACTGTCACAAAACATGTCAGGAAATTCTGTGGCAAATCGGAAATGGAGTTCCTGCCTGAAAATTATAGCAAAATATTATAAATCTGGAAGCACTTCAGATATTGAGCATTTTGACCACAGCATGGGATGGCAAATTGGCCACAACTCACAATGCTGCCCTTTTCTGATCCGAAATGATTCCAGACTTTCCCGCCAACTCGTCTTGTCCACCAAGGCCCAATAATTTTAACCTTGAGCACTCAAAAGCGCTTTGGACCCATAGTACGACAAGGACACGACTCTTTTTTTTGAGAGGTGCCAGTGACTTAATGATTTCCGGACTTCATAATGTACTTCCATCACTAGGCGGGCCTTAAACATGGCTTAAACAGACACTCAACCACTGAGTTGTTCACTGGTCAGCCATGTTGTCTCAAGTGGCAAACACGTTCGATAAGCCCCTCTTAAATGACATTACGTTAATTCTGGTCATTCTGGCGGGTCAGACGTATTGCGGTCGCATATTCTTACAGACAAACTGTGTTATGATGGCATCAAATAAAGAACTTGTAGCTTCATTGCATGCAGTTTTGGAAGGAACTACGGTCAAAATGTACAATCAAAGCACTAGAGGGCCAGAACTCTTCTTTTTTGCAGGTAAAATTTGTCAGATTCCTTAAAGTGCCCATAACCTAAAATTTTTTATTTTCGCATCTAAATCTACACGTCACATAATGAACATCTGCAAAATTTTTTTTTGATTTCAGCAAAACATGAATTTGTTATGAATATTTGAAATCTTCCAAATCCTATTTTTTTGTGGTATACCCGTCCCGCTGTTAAGAAGGCTAACGGGCTCACATGTTCCTTAATGTACGTCACAGTTCCATTGTTTGAAGTCAAAAGTTCCTTTGATTGAAGTTATGTGTTCCTTAATCCACGTCACGGATCCTTTGTTAACCGAGAGGGACCGAGAGGAGCCTAATGCGAATGGTGGACCAAAATGGCGGCAAATTTCAAAGACTTTAAAAAATCATAAAAAATTCACGTTTGCAACACATCATCTCTGTACAGTAGCGTGTGTGTAAGCCAACGTCTATGAGGCCCGTCTGGTGATTGAAAGACATCATTAAGTCCGGAAATCCTTAAGTCTCTAGCACCTCTCAAAGAAACAAGTCGTGTTTCTTGTCCTTCCTTGTGTCTGAAGTGCCATTCAGTGCTCGAGGGCAAGACCAGCCGGCGGGAAAGTCTGGAATCACTTCGGATCAGAAAAGGGCAGCGTTGAGAGTTGTGGGCCATTTCCTATCCTGTGCCGCGGTCGAAATGCTCGATATCCTAAGTGGTTTGAAACATATTATTTTGCAATAATTTTCGGGCGGGAACTCCATTTTGGTTTTGTCGTAGGATTTCCCGACATGCTTTGCGACAGTGGCAGATGGGTCCGCTGTGCGTGGTCGGGCACTTGAAATACAGCTTTGGTAGCTCGAAGTGAGTTCTTGCTGGCCGGCCGAAAGATGTTTCGCATTTGGATTGAGTCTTTAATGCAACATTAAAATCGATCTAAAAGGATTTTCAAATCGAGATACGCATTTTGATGTGTATGTACCTTTAAATAATAAAATTTAGTCTGCGCTGAGCATGTGTTCCTCAGTGGTCTAGTGGTTTGGCTGCGAGATCTGCGCTCGGACAGCTCCGGGTTCGATTCACGCTCAGCATCCTTTTTTTTTCGAACTGGACATTATGAAAGTGATTTACTATTTTTTTTTTGCATTTGTCAAAAATCCTTATGTTTAATTTTAAAAAATATCGAACCGTGTCTGTGTGAAAACAGAAGCTTACCGCAATATTGCATTACAATAGGAGCCTTTGATTTTTTTTTGCATACGGAATTTCTCGAAAACGATGGAAAAAAAAACAACAGAAAAAATTCTCAATAATGTTTTGCAACTAATTTGTAGTTCACATGCCAAAAATGGGCAAATCTGAGCGAGAAAAAAGAAAAATTAATAAAAAGTCACATAGGCTAGTTATGCTCTTGGACCTTCAATTCGACAATTCGGCAATGTTTACCACACGAAAACAAGCTTGTACATGAGAAATTAACAATTTTTAAGCAAAATGAAAAAAAACACCCAAAAAGTCACTTAGCATAGTGTTACAGTATTCTCAGCCCTTCATATATATTCTATAAAGGCATTCTATAAAGACACCAACTATATCTAAAAGAAATAGGACATGAAGTAAAAGGTAAAAAAGATGTTCCTTTCTTTCATTATAATAATAGGCAATTGGCCATTTCAGTTTTTGAGTTTTTCTTTTCGATTCTGCAGTATGTTCTGAACTGTTATCATGGTTATAAATGGGATTGACAGACCTATGCGACTCCAAATTGCGCCTTTAGATCACAGTTATGAATTTGTTCTCTTTGATATTTACCTTTTGATCTTGGCAGATTATCTTTCAAATTGATAGGAGGATTTCATGCTGCGAGTGTCCAGAACAGAATGCGGAGGTAACAAATATGTTTATCGTATCCTGGGATTGTATTCATCGGCTTTCTAGTTTCACTTACATATATATAATTATTTGTGTGTAGTGGCCAAAGAGGATCCACAAGCTCCGAATGAATGTGGCCAAGTTGGCCACGACCGTTCACAAATTTAAATGCATTTCCACGTTCCTCCTTCTTACAAGCAGTAAAAACCTTGTCAACATTCACTGAAAACTGGCAGTGGTGGTATCCTTTGATGACGCATGTTACAGAGAGTTGAACTTTATCTGACCCAGACATTTTCTGCGCATCCACCATTTATTAAGGGTTTATGCCCAGTTTACGGCAGTTCACGGGTGACTAGCAAATCAAGCAGGTGTGTAACAGGAAATTCAAAGATCCAATCAATAGCAATCGATGAACGATTTTTGTACGACTATCGACTGATCATCGATTGATCGATACCAATCGATATCAATTAGCTAATTTTATCGATTGATATTGATTTATCGATTGCTTTTCAATCATCGATTGGATATACCTGAAAATTCCAGCCCGGTTTTTGAAACTGGGCTGGAATTTTCAGCCCGGGCTGAAACTTTGTTCATGTAATAGCTAACTTCATTTTAAGAGGATTTATTTCGAAAGCCGGGCTGGGATCTCAGCCCGGTCAACTGGGCTGAAATCTCAGCCCGGGCTGAAATTCGCCATGTAATCGGCCCCTTAATTCGTTAATCACTTGCCCAAAACAAAATCTTTCTCCAGCCCCCAACAAACAAACAAGTTTCCGTAAGAGAATAAGAATGGTAATAATTAAATAACTTTTCAAGGAAACATTTAATATTGGGAGCTGTCAGCCCATCTTGTTCTTCAGTTACAATGTTAAACTTTCACTTCGGGTTGTCGAATATTTCACCACAGAGTTTGTCACCTCAAAATTAACAGAATGGTTTACAATGGATAGAATGGGAAACTCAACCATACGCAAATGACCTTTTTGCTATTGTTAACACACATAAATTTAAGACTTAAGCTTACCATGTTTTTAAAATAAGCCTATAAACTGTCATCTTCAGAGCACAGCGATCCACAGCGTCAAGACTGAATTGTAAACGGAAAGAAAACAAATGCATTTGCCACTTTTTAAACATTAAAAAAAATAGTTCCTAAAACTCAAATAATTTACGTTGAAAACCATACAAATTAATCACTACAAACCTTCGAAAATAGACGAAACACGACAACATGACAAACAGAACCTTGCCGCCAGCGCGCCATCTTTGAATTCGGTGTTAGTTCCCAACTCCCGCTCCTTAGTTCCCAGGCTTGGTCAAGGCTTGGTCCCGGAACGTTTTTGCCTCACGCGCGGACTCCTCGCGAGGTTCCAGTTTGGCTGAGGTATGGAAGTGCCAATCACTTAGTGTAACCTGACATTAGGCTCTATTAAATAAATGCTGAATAAAGTTGATTGATTGATTGATTTTTTTCGTTTCGTTTGGTAAACCATTTTCGCGGAAAACATCAGTGTGTCTACAAGTATAATTATCTTACACATCGTTTTCAGAGAGTTAGGATTGGTGATCAATTCTCCAATTGGTGTTCTCTCACGAGAGGAATACCACAA
Source organism: Cladopsammia gracilis (assembly GCA_022457155.1). NCBI lineage: Eukaryota > Metazoa > Cnidaria > Anthozoa > Scleractinia > Dendrophylliidae > Cladopsammia > Cladopsammia gracilis. The sequence goes on from JAJGOT010000122.1 coordinate 903,273, forward strand.
GGATCAGTATTGGGTCCTTAATTGTTTAACGTCCACATTAATGACCTATTTTTCATTAGCTTATCATCCAAAACCAATGCTTATGCTGATGATACTCAGATTTTCTCCATTGGTAATGATTCCTCTCTGATTCATAGGCAAATGCAAAACGATCTCCTCACCGTTTGTTTAGCAACGGCTTAGCGGTTAATCATGATAAATTTCTCGCCATGTGGTTGGGCAACACCATGGACGACCTACCTACGATCTTGGTAGCTGTAATATTAGTTTAGTTCATAGCATGAAATTGTTGGGTGTTACTATTGACAAAGATCTCAATTTCACGGAGCATGTGGCGGACATAGTACCCCGAGTTAGCAATCAGATACAGGTCATGCAAAGGCACAAAAAACTAATTAACACTGATACCAAGACCAAATTATATAATGCCTATCTGATGCCACATTTATATTATTGCTGTGTCGTGTGGCACCATTGTGGTCAGCGTAATTTAAAGAAGTTGGAGAAAATTAATGAACGTAGCCTACGTCTTGTTTTTAATGACAATGACAGTAATTATACGCAATTACTTAATCGTATGGGACAACCATCATTATTTAATGGGCGTGTACATAACATATTAACATTAGTATATAGATCTCTTTATGGGCTGGCGTCGAAATATATTACCAATATGTTTAGTTATAACACCCACAGCATAAATCTACGTTCTAGTGGTACACGTTCTCTTATTATCCCTCGTGTTAACACCAATACATATGGCCTACACTCTCTGTCTTACTATGGACGTAAATCATGGAATTCCCTTCCAAACACCATCAGATCGTTGTCTACAGTTGCAGCTTTTAAGTCGGCTATTCGCGATTTAGAATTCGACACTGACTGTTGTCCTTTCTGTAATTAGTTGTAAATGGTTTGATAATACTGTTGTTATTATTTACGTAATTGTACATATTGTAAGTTTATATACTTTTCTTATTACTCCATATTTATCTTATTTTTATTTATTTATTTTATTTATTTTCTCGAAGACATTAGCAATTTTGCTATTTTAAATTCGAGGTGAAATAAAGGTTATTGTATTGTATTGTATTGTATTGTATAGTATACAGCTATTTCAATTTAGGTTGTCGGATGACAGCTTCAAGCGTACGCAACGAGACCGCAAGGTACTTTGGGATTTTTATGAGTACGCTAAATTAACCAAAGCAAATTAAAATGCCTCGTCCATACAGCGAAGACAAACATTTATGGTGCTAACATTCACCTCACTCATCGCACTAACAAACGCAAAAACCGGGAACTAAGCTAAGACCAATTTACAACTACCCATAATAACTTGCGGTATCGTTGCGTACGCTTGAAGCTCTCATCCGACAACCTAAATTGGAATAGCTGTAATCATGAGAAATGTGTGATTCGTGTGACAAGTGAGTACATAGTACGGAACCTGATACGGTGAACGGGTCATTATGTAATCTATTTGCGCTGGCATTCTTGCGGGCGTCATTTAGTTCGCTACACCATGCTGAAGAGTTGCAATAACAACGAAACAGCTAGACTGCAAAACAGTCGGTTTTTTTTTTAAGCTGGCTCGCTCGCAAAGGCGCGAAGCGCCAAAAGCGTCTGAAGCGTGGATACCCGCGCGCAAAGCGCCCGTAGGGCGTGCGAGGGTGAGGCGAGAAAAAAACCGACTGTCTCCTTTCCATAGAACGAATCCGTTCTGACCAGGGGGCTCAAAATTATGTATGTATGCGCTATTGTTTTGCTTTAGGATTTCTATTGTTTTGGCTTTTGTTTCAGTTTTAAGAACGGTATGCATAACTAATGTATGGGATTAAACGGAAATCTTTTCGGCTGAAAAGTGCAAAATGACGGACGTTTTTTCGCTCGAACCAAAGCAAATTTCCCTCCGAAATGTTTACTAAATTCCAATCTTTCCAAAACCGAGTGTGGATGTTGACATTGCGCCTGTTAAAATGAGTTAGAACGCTTAAAGCGATGACCCTCGCGGTCGAACTCCATACAAGCCTTTATACGAAATTGCTCACTTCAAGGTAAAAATGACGGTACTTTTTTAAAAGTTATTAAAATATTTTAACGTTTCTAGATAGAATAATAACCATATTACTGGAATCCGAGTGTGGATTTCCGAAAAGTAATTCATAAATTGCCAGGCCATGCATTGACAGTAGAGCATGCGAATAGATACAGACTAATAGAAGCCAAAATTGGCTCGGTCGAAGCATAGTGCACTGAAAAAAATGGCAAAATGACGGGATTTTTTTCGCTCCAACTAAATCATATTTCCCACCAAAATGTTCACAAGATCCCAGTCTCTTCAAAACCGAGTGTGGATGTTGACATTATGCCTATTAAAATGAGTTATATCGCTAAAAGCGATGACCGCGCGGTTGAACTTCATATAAGCTTTTACTTGACATTGGTCACTTCAAGGTCAAAATGACGGGACTTTTTTTAAGTTATTAAAATATTTTAACGTTTCCAGATAGAATAATAACCACATTACTGGAATCCGAGTGTAGATTTCCGAAAAGTAATTCATAAATGGACGAAATTTTGATTTTCCGTTAAAAAAGATGGCGTTTTCACAGTGATTTTAAGGGTCAATTGGGGGTCTGGGGACGAGTTAAAAAAATGTGAGGCAAATGTCACCCAATTTTTTGCCATGTTCAACGAGGGCTTTAGAGTTTTAGAGTTTTAAAATTTGGGTTCTCCAAAATGTAAGCGTGTTCGGCTGAACCTAAATGTATGTTTGAGGTTCACTAAAGAACCGAAATTCGAATCTTGCTTAAAGAGTTTACAAAAGTAACCAATTGCATCCGTAAGAATTACAAAACAACTAACATGCTGGAGATTCAAATATTTCAAACCGCATGCATACGTCTGACAATGGAGGTAACTGCCTCAGAATAAACTTTGAGGAAACAATTGCAAGATGCCACTATTCCAATATAGAGCGTATGCACTCACGTGGCAAGCAGCTATGCAAATTTATTGGAACAAAAGAAAGTGTTAACATAAGAAAAGCGTTCAAATCCCACAGGATTGTTTTGGTACACCAACATGGCCGCCGTTCTATTGTTTTGGTACACCAATATGGCCGCCGTGACGTCATGTGCATACGCTCTATAGACCGTGACTATCGCATAAGACTTGGATCTTAGGCCCGGTTCAAACGTTTAACTTCACATGTGCCGAATCTAATGTAAATGAGCAAGAACAATAGATTTTGCTCATTTGCATTAGATTCGGCATATGTGAAGTTCGACGTTTAAACCACTCTTTTAGCCGAGATGAAGAAACACTATCTCGCGAGTTATGCTAACCGCAGACTTGCGCTCACATTAAATCCCCTGTTAACTCACGGACTGAGAAATGAACTGCAGCGAATAATTCCTATTTAAGCGGCTGCTATTGATCTTGCAACTCTTTCTGTCTTTCAAAGTGAGCCAAAAAAACTTTATGCTAAGAGCTAGCGAACAAACGACGCATAACTAAATAATGCAAACAAAATATCTAAAAATTAGAAACTTTTGTCAAGAAAACATTTCGAACTTGTGATTTTGCATGTGTATGAGCACATCAATAAGTTCCTCAATCAAGCTTATAAAAGTTTAATTTCTCAATCTCAAATTTACGCCAAAATGTGTGTTTAGAGTATGAGATGAAACTATGAAATTTTGAAAGCGTTTCTCGTTTTAGTTTTGGAGATTCGATTTTCTATAGGAAGCCATAGTTTTTTGACTGAGTTCTTGATATTGTAGTTTTAGCGCTTTTCTATATATTTCAAAAACCGCGAGATAGATTTTTTTTAAAACTTTTTAAGTCGTTTCTTTATAATATGAACAGCATTGTCTGGAAGTTTCATCTTGATTGAAACATTGCAACATGGTCAAATAAAATAATAAAGTTCACCCACTTCGTGCTTTGATTGCACGGTTGAAGGCGCACAAAGACGCTTTAATTAATTAATTCAGGTGAAGCGCAACGCATTTCTGCGGACCATCATGTTTTGCGGATTAACGTTAGGGGCTGTGTTCCACGTTATTTTTATCGTTCCCACGAATTTCAGTGGGACGTTTATTTGAAAGCAGGTTTTTTATTCGCATTTGACGTGCACTGGACTCTCTCGACATTTTGAATTGTAGGGAAAAGTAAGAAGTCATCGCGATTTGCATTATTTTTAACACGCAATCATACACATGCAAAATCACAAGTTCGAAATGTTTTTCTGATTTACTCAAAATCGGCTTGACAAAATTTTCTAATTTTTAGACATTTTGTTTGCCATATGTTATAGTTTATCGTAATAGTTTTGATTTTTCTACATGCCATCGCAATCGCTCGGAATTTAGACTCAAGCGATTTCAATTTTTCTCGTTTATCTCCGCAATTTTAAATCCGATTTAAAAAATTGTTACACTTTTATAAACTTCAAACTTTGTACAATATTTTGTGTAAGTTTCATTCTAATTCAATAAAGGAAAGTTAGTTAAACGGCCGCTCAAAAATGGTAGGTGCGGCTACACGGAAACTGGAGGGAAACACCTTAATACTTGTTCGCAGCAGCATAAACGACCTGAATTTCACAATTCCGAACATCATTTAACGTCTCTCCTTCAAACTTCATTTCGGCTGCAGAAAGGTTGAATTCATTCGACGTTATTTGCTCATGCAGTCTTCCATCCATCGAAATCAACACGCTACACTCCTCCTTATGCCCGGGGAAGGTACTCTGTATTATTTTTGGGTGGGGGTATGACCCGGCTTACCCTACACCAGACCATGTTCAGCTGATTTTGCAACCCTGCACTTGACTAGACACCGGAAATCCCTACCCTATCCCAGACTTGCTACTTTTAGAACTGTATCACTAGAAGAGAGGATGAACTTCATCCTCCTTTGATCACTTTTAGTGTTTTTAATAAAAAGAAACATTTGTCAACAATGTTGCTGCGATTATTTTGTTTCCGTTTCCGAGTTTCAATTCCTATTCTAGACTTAAATACCACTGAACACACGCGGCGGTTTCATGGCAAATGATACCCTATTCTAGCCCAAAACTCAATGATTTCTATACCTTATCCCAGACTAAACTGCTTGAAAACTATAACCTTCACAGCGGCACATACCCATATAGCTTATATTTAAAAAATGCATTTTAGTTCTTCGCTCGTAATATCGCAAATGTTTTACCTATGCTATGGCGTCAAACCATTATTTATCAGGTGACATATAATGGCGAACTAAACTTTATTTGCTTTTTACCATAATAAAACATTTTACAAGCACTATCATGTTCAATTTGGCCTCAAAATCCAGATAAATGAACTTAACATCGAGCGTATTGAAATTTTGATCATCACGGAAACTTTTGATTTCTCTGACAAGAATACGAAGAAACTTTTAAGTCAGAACTCGTTTATTTATATTTCTTTCCACTTCATAACTGAGCGTATTTTCCGAAAGTTTGCTGTATGTAGCAGTAGCGTTTCGCGTCCTCTTTCGACTTAAATATAAAGTTTCCCAGGTTACCGAAGTTTTCGAATCCACAACTGTCCCAAGTTCTGCTCCAAACGTTTGAGCTTTGACTAGCGCCCCGTGGATGTTTTACCAATGACAAATGTAATATCTGATTATAAACGGCGACAATTCGCCGAAAACTGAAGCGAGAGTACACCTTATGACAATAAAAGCCTACAACACGTCGCATCAGCTGACTCCTCCCCAGTCGTCTTTCTTGGCAAGACGCGGGAGACGCGCGTGGGGGATAGACGCGGAACGAGAGAAGCGCACTTCACAGCCAGTCTTATGTTAGCATTCACAATATTTTATCTTCGCCCGTCGCCTTTCCTTAGCCTGCGCGTAGACTTCTCCTATTTCCTTTACTTTACGACGAAGGAAGGAAATAAGAGATACCCGAGGAGATAGCTGTGCGCAGGCTAGAACATTTCCTTTAATCCTCACTATATAAACACCTAAAACATGCTACTTGCATGAAAAACTTTGACATTTAACGCTGGAGCGAGTTTAAAGAGTAAATGTGAGTAAGTGCCCGTAGCCAACAGTGCATCGTATTTTTGGCGGGAAAGCGCACGCTGAAGTTCAAGTTTCTTTAGTGTTTGACAACCATGTTGGTTTCGCAAAACGTCGAGTCGAAGGCCACGGTTCGCAAAATTCGCGCAAGGTGCGCACTAGGCTCACACGCGAGCATCAGCGCTTTCAGGTCTTCGCGATCTTTTAGGAAAAACATAGATACTTGTTTTGTATTCCAGATTTGCGGAGGCATTTAGTTATAAAGGGAGGTATAGCCGGTAAAAAAAATGAAACACAAACAGCGGTGATAAACAAAAACCCTTCAAATCGCTAAAATCCGCCGTTTTCAGCACAAGAATGACACCACACAACATTTCAGGTAAAAATACGTTTATTTTGATCTTATATGTAAATATTCATCCCAGTATATTACGATAAGTGAACCTTTTCGATATTCTCATACATTCCCTCTAAATTTAAAAATACGAAAAACGGTCACACAGTTTGTGTGGGCCCCCTGTGGAACCACAAGGCTCGTGAAGACTTTACCTTACCCTAGATGGGTAGGTCGCTATCACTAGTTTTCTCTTTTGACATCCCGCGAGACAACATCATGGGCCCTGTGCAGCAGGCACAGTGAATAGGGTTAGATTTCATCAGACCGATATTCGAGATAGTTTCACCCTGAACAACATTTTGTATAATTTCTTTTAGAATATACTAAAACAGTGGATAGCGTTGTTGGCGCGCTCTTCCGGGGTATTGGCTACTGAAACTCGGGATAACAAGTGCCATTCACCTCCAAGCAATTTTTTCCGCGAAAATTGTAATCGTTCACAGGAATTAATGAGTTAAAAATCATCATTTTCGTGCTGTATTATCTCATTGTTTCAGTAGTATACTAAAACTTCGCGGCCCGGTAAATACAGGGACGCTCCCCCATCCTTGAAATATCCACCACTACACCTCCACTTCGGTGAATTGTTGTTAAATATTTCAGTCAATCGAAAGCCTTGTCCCCTATTCTCAGTATTCTTTGAACCATCTAACATGACAAGCCAGAAGAGATATCAGTGAGGTTCGTGTCTCCTAAATCGCGCCCTATATTAAACTATTAACTATTCAGCCTATGGGGGGGGGGTTCGTACCTTCTTTAATTTGTATTCGAACGCCATCAAACTTTGTGACTTTTCCTAAAATTTATCTGGCAACGATTTCATATGACAATTTATTGATCACGTGACTTGATGTTTCCATGGCAACAAGATTTTGACAGCCATGTTTTTTATGAAAAACGATGTTTATTGGTATAACTTTGATATTTTTACGTCATTTAGCGTTTATTTATTGGTTTTGATTAATTTTGAGTCAATTTGGGCGATTTTTAAGAAGTTTTAAAAAATTCAGAAATCCAAAATGGCGGATTCAAGATGGCGGCCGCATAACTAATTACCTAATAACCACGTCATATGACGTTATCGTTCCATGGTGCTGACCGCAAAGGAGACAGTTTTGGACGTATTATGTACCCTCTAAGTTTCATTGTCATAGCCTTTATGTTCTTGAAGTTACGAGGGGGGGGGGGGGCGGAACATTGTGCCCCCCTCCCCCCAGGCTCAGGAACTCAAAAAAAGCTCAGGCCGAAAAGGGCTAAAAAAGCTTTTCGTTATTGCTCTGCTTCCCAACGACTTCGAATTCCCGGCGAAATTTGGCACATGGAACATTGTAATAGATATTCGACACATTCACTATGTAACCAACTAATGACTTTTTTCAGTTTTGCTGGGTTGGTATTATAAAGCCGAAAGCGGCGAAACTAACAAGAGTTAGATTGAATCGTTCTGTTTCAATAATTCTATTTTACACCTACAAGGACCTCTCGTTTTAGAGTTATAGTTTCAGTTGAACACAAAAATAAAACACAAGACAAATTAATGTACAGCAAGCAAAAAAGAACATACTGTAATAAGGAGGTACATCACCCTTAATATAAACAACCGGTTCATTACAGACATTTAAAAGTGTTAAACTACAAGAATGTCGAAAACGAGGTTTTCATGTTACTGAAATAGCATAAATTATAACTGAAGAGAGAAGTTTTAAGCCTTTTGGCCCCCAGAGTCCAATTATGGAGACGTGTAGTGTACTTCTTCTAACTTTCGAGTCTGTGGACAAATCCTATGGTTTGACCATTGAAATGAAACCTCTTCAGCGGTACTTTTGCATGGTACCATTTGTTTTTTTAATATTTTATAGAATGGAATTTGGACTTTTTCTTGAATTTTGATTTTTGTCACTCCTGGGAGTTAAGTAATATTTCAAAAATTCGTGCGAGGGTTTCATCATAGGTTCCAAACATCAAGAAACGTATGAAAGCACGAGGCCGAAGGCCGAGTGCTTTTATTGTTTCGAGGTGTTTGGAACCTATGATGAGACCCGACGTACGAATTTTTGAAATGACTTCTCTAATGAAACAATACTAAATCAGTACGCATTGTTACAATTTTTTATTTTTCTTTAAAATTCCATTGAATGGATGATCCGTTGTATTCAGTCGGCATTCATTGTATTTGTAACCTTTTCTTTTTAACTATCCAATAGTTTCGCGTTGCGCCAAATTTGTATTCCAAGAGTATTGTCGACAAGTAGTGATTTACATATCGCTTTTGCCATGGCCAAAGGAAAATTTCGCTTCCCGAGAACTATCGAGGAAGAGGAACTTTGCGTTGAGAGAAGTGTGCTAAATCACCTGTAGGTATTAATACGCTTAACCGTTTATTGCCCGATATGTGCCACTGTTTGTGCGTAGCGTGTGCCTCAACAGCAAGCTAAAAAGTTTCTCCGAATGTGGATATGGATATGCCAGTCTGTTTCGATGACTTTAAGAAATGTACTGTAAACTTTAATTTCAAATGACTTCAGCTCAGGGTCAGTTTGTAATTTGAAATGTTTTTCCTGGCCATTGTTTATTAAACATTAATGATTCATGTTAAGCTGCGTTTGAGTAATCTATGAATATGCAGATAAAGAACAATTTTATCACTAGTGATGAAAACGTGATGAGATACTAGCGATGAAAACGTGATGAAACACTAGTGATTTTCAACTGGTGTTTCATTGAGTTTCAAGCTCATCCACCTGACCCGAATGGGGCGCTCTGGTTGGTTTATAACGTCATGAATTATTAATGAGTTTGAGAAGGAATAAACAGACGGCGTCGAAAATAGTTTGCGTTTGCCTTCGTTTTATTTTGCTTCAGTAGTGTTCTGTACGTCTGATCCAACTTAAGTCTGTGTGATTAGCCTCACAACTCTGGTCTTAAGTTTCTTCAGCCTTCTTATTTTCACTGTTCATATTCTATATTCAGTCGGACCTCCTTTATACGGAAACCAAAGGGACACACCCAAGTGTCCGTATTATAGAAGTGTGCGTATTATAAAAGTAGGGATTTTATGAATTTGTCTTCCGGACCAAGAGAACTGTCCGTATTAGAGAGGTGTCTGTAATAGAGAGTTGTCCATAATGGAGAGGTGTCCGTATTAGAGATGGTGTCCGTATTAGAGAAGGTGTCCGTATTAGAGAAGGTGTCCGTATTAGAGAGTTGTCCGTATTAGAGCAGGTGTCCGTATTAGAGGGTTGTCCGTATTAGAGCAGGTGTCCGTATTAGAGAGGTGGCCGTATTAGGGAGGTGTCCGTATTAGGGAGGAGTCTGTAAGGAGTGGTTCGACTTTGTAGAGTGTTTCCACATGACGTCATAAAAATTAAAAAAGTTTAAAGTATACATCCTACAAAGCTGTTTCTAGCATGGTATGTGGATATCAGTAGTATAATCTTTCACAAAAAGTTTCAGGTTTTAACGATGTTTCGTTTTCGATTTGTAAAGGTTGTACAGTAATGCGTCACGCAATTCGTCACGCTATTTCAGATAAGCCGTGAAAATAAACAAAATTGAACTAGTTGAAAGTTATTAATGAATTATAGATGCTTATAAGCCGATTTCATGCCTCTTATAGTGAATACAATATTTTGGTGTTATTAACACTTTAAAGTCTTTAAATTTTTGGCTGCCATGTTGGTGTCCCACTTTGGGACACCAAGATGGCCGCTCCATACATTTCTTACTAAAAATGTCTGTACTCTTTCGCCTATAACTCTTGAATGAAATGCTCTTGCGCTTCACAATTTGGCCCAGATGTGTAGTTTTAAACTCTCTACAATTCCATAAACATTTTAGAATCGAAAACTGCTTCTGAATTTTGATATGACGTCAGTGAAAACACTCTATTTATACAATTCGATCTGTACAATAAAGCTCGATTGATACAATAAAGAGAATTTTCAACTCTAGTTTACGACGTCTTAACATTTTTTACAGCTTTTCTTGCAGTTTGTGGACATCAATACTTGGTATCTTTTGTCATTGCAGTACCTTTGTGCCCAGGATTGACAGTTCCTATTCTTGTCATCGCAGGTTTCTAAGCAACAAAGAAATGATGAAAAATAAGAATATGTACTTAATCCGTTTCCCGTCCAGATTACAAAGTTTAATAAACCATTCCACTTTAAACTCTGCGGTTATCTCGAGTTAGACAGTGAGAACATGTTTTCATTTAAAAACTATCCTTTAAGACTCACCCTTAGCCTGATCCTTTAATCAAAATCGTTAGATTTTTCATTCTCGGGGGTTAAAGGGTTAAAAGCCATACCCTGCTTCTCAACATCTTCGTTCAAAACGTTTGACGTCATAATAGCCATAATTGGTGTAGCATATAAATCAAATAAGTAAATCAACTTTGTTCAACGAGGGAGGTCCTGAAAAGTTATGCGACTGAAAAACCTGCGACCATCGAATTCCAAATCGAATTGCAACTTAGAAAATTTGAAACATCGCGAGTCTGAGGTTTGCCACTAGATAGAAGACATGACAGGCTCAAAATCGCAACACGGCTATCTAACGCGCCATATCCCTTTCACTACAGAACCTATAAATACTATAATCTACCGCGTATGAAGCAAAGCTAAGCAAAGCTTGCCCCGTGTTTCTTACCCTTCTTACAAAAACAGCTCTTCTTACAGCCATTCCGCATGAATCCTTGCCATTGGCCGCTAGTACAGTATCCCTTTGACAATTGCCGTGATTATCCGTGTACCGACAACCTGTTGACAACATACATATTGTCTATTTTAGAACGTTTTTCGTGCTTGCTTATGGTTAAAAATCTCGAGCCTAAAATCTCAACTACTGAATTAAACCCAAACCAATCGAAACTTGCTCACACTTATTTTCCCGCGCATGGCGCCAGCTACATGTATTTGTTTCGAGTTCTGATTTGTTCACTGGATTGGATGTTGTGATTGGCTTAGGTGATTTAACCCTTACTAAGCGTCACCCTCTATGAAACGACCACTTAAAAAAGCTGGAAAAAACTGGAAAGTCCTTCTTAGTCACTGTAAACCGTATAACCCCCAACTTCTGAATATTTTATTTGAATTTCGTTTGAGTGAGAAAAGTTAGAACAAATGTTAACCAGTTGCATTACTGGTAAGAAAACAAAGGAGAGGTCAGTAAAAGGAAAGTGAATGGAGTTTCCGCTGATCTCCCTCTACTGGAAAAACAAAAGAGGGGTGGGGGTGGTAACAAAACCCGGTATTTTTTCTTTTTACCGAGCCGAGAGAGACGAAAATTCGTTAAGTAACGTAAGGTTCTAGCAATAGGGGCTTACAATATTGAAAAAAAACAACAACAACAAAAATACTTTATTTTCAAAAAACAGTTGCATTTTAGCTGCCCGCGTTTAGCAAAGGCTATTCTACGCAGGCAGATTAAAGAAAAGCACACGGAGAAAGTTATAACTTTTACAATTAGAAAGTTTAGAATTAAGATAAACGGCATAAAATAGTTAAATAAATAAAATGATTGTTGTTGTATTTAACTAGAAATCATTTTTTTATTATCGAAGGCGTTTCAATATAGTCAATATAGTCATTTTCGTTTTGTAAAATATTAAGTAGCAAAGTATGTAGTACTTTTCAAATACATTTTTCTAGGGAGATCTCTAATTTTGTGAGGTATCTCATTCCAAAGTTTAACGCCAAATCGAGAGAGTGAATTTTTTAGTTTATCCAGCCTGGAGCTTTTCACATAAAATTTACCAGAGGTCGATGACCGCGTATTGCATGAATGAACACTAGATTTTTTTGAAATAGGTTTAAGATACTTTGTGGTGAAATGTTGTTATTTATGTCATGCATTATACTAGCTATAGACTTGTAATACATGAACGATACAGGTAAGATGTCAGCGTCAATAAATAGCGCTTGGAAAGAATTATATGAAAGAAAGCATTTCTTTTGTTCCTCTATACGACTGGATACTTTCAGAATGCCGCTTTGATGCCAATTCTGAAAGTATACTGACTTTTTGTTTACTTTTATAGTTATGTTACTCCAATTCATTTGATCGAGTACATCGGTTTTTGACTTAGGTACAGCATTGACTAACTCTTGCCAGCTAGTAACGATTTATTTAGCTTTATACTATTGACAAAAGATAATCGCGTGGTAAGGAAAATAACCGTATTATCAGGGCGCGGCTCATGCACAGCTAATTGTTTTTACGGGAAATACAGTTTCTGTCCCCATCTATTCTTAAGAACAAACTAAAGGGCTGTTTACATGATGCCGGTATGAAACCATTCTGGGTTTACATGAAGGGACTGTGAAGGCACATTTATTCATGATCGACATACCGTATTGACAAAAACGACGGAATGAATTGGATAATGACCATTAAGGTGGCTCCACATATAGTTTTTTGGGGCGCGAGAGGCATGGCACCAAAATGGCGCGAGCGCGCGTTTGTTTACTTTGATGACGTCACGAAAATAGAGAGTTTTACGGTAATTAAAACGTTTATTGCGTGCATTCCACACGGTGAATTTTTACAAAAATTAACAAATTGGTAGGATTTTCTTTGTTCTCGATCACAAAAGAAAAGAAAACAATTTTTGTACATACAGCAAGCCAATAAACGTAGAAAACGAAAAGTGGGTAAATTGCCGAAAATTATGTATCGATTTTTTTATGGCTTTGTTAGATTACACTTACTGAATATTTCTTCTTTTTCACCAAAAATCGTGAATATTTACCATGTAGAAACCGATAAAATCCGTTGAGAGGTTTGCTAGCCTTGAACAACAAGCCCAACAACTCAATCATTGGTTGCCATGGTAAAGAGACAAGACTGCCAAATTACATTACATAAACGAGAAAGCCTTAGCTACGTGTTTGTGTATATTATGAGGTCTGTGTAAAAGACGGACTACGGACTACGGACTACGGACTCGGTATAAAACGCAGGCTAGGGTATACAACGCGAACTGAAAATCATGGACTCGGTATAAAACGCGGAGTGGGTGTAAAATAACGGACATAACGAGGACCGAAGCTGTGAACATAAAATATTGATTTACCTCGATAAATACGTAGATTTTTAATACATAGGGGTCGCGGCATGTTACTTTACAAACGCTTGGTCTCTTGATATTTGAAAAAAAAAATAAGATAAAGGAAAGCAGAAACATTTCAATTCTCGCAATTTGTCTTATTTACAGCTGCTTTGTACGCTGCGAGCATAGCCCCCTTCGATCTTCACAGGCTCTGCTCGCAGGGTGTCTGCTTTACAGAGGTTCATAAATAAAGATCTATATTTCAAATAATGGTAACGATATGAAATGTTTTTCAAATTTGCGAGGCAGTACATTTTGCTGTTCTGTAGTCCCAGGGGCCCGTTTCGTACCGGATTGTGATTTGGTGCTGATTTTAATGTAAACGAGTACAGAGCCACAGGAGGGAACCATAATGAACTGGTACATCATAAACACTCTTGTTGTTCAGCCATTTCAATTTGACGAGGAATAAAAAAGAGACTGCAGTCATAAACATGAGACATGGACTACGCATGGTTTAAAAAAGCATCGAATTAACTTGACGTTTCGTATGCTACAACATACATCTTCAGAAGTAATAGTGACGATTATGCAAATTTGAATGAATTAAAAACTTTAACAATTTTAAAGCGTGGTACTGGTAACGAGTTAAACACTGACCTAAAATCTGCATAAGACCGCAAACAATAATGCTGTAAATAATACGTAGGATATACGAAGACCTAATCAGCCAAAAAAAGAACAAATATAACCGACAAACTGCAAGGCTGATCTGACTACGTCAAAAGTAGACTTTGCGAGACATCAATACGACAGAAACCGATAAAGCAGGGTAGCAACCGCGGACAGCTGTTTCGCTCTGTTGGAGCTCGTCAGCGCGGTGTAGCTTGTAGCAACTAAGAACGACTACAAGAATGCGGTCGACGATTCATATCCACCGTTTGATCTTCACGCAATGGAAGATTCTGAATATCTTGCCGAGTTTCGAGTTTTCCGATTTTTTTTGCAACATTAGTTATGCATACCGTTCTTAAAACTAAAACAAAAGCCAAAACAATAGAAATCCAAAAGCAAAACAATAGCGCATACATACATAATTATGAACATACATAATTACAGTTCATTTTGGTAACGCGCACACCCGGAGCAAATGTCTCGTCTGAGGGATCAATATTTTGGAATGATTCCACGTTTTGCTCCCATGCTTGAAACGTTCTCTACAACAGAATGAACAAAACAGTTTATTTTCTTATGAACGATTACACTCAAAGGTATCAAATTCAAACAGCTGCTTTAACCGATATTTAATATTGCATTCAGCGTTAAACAAGTTAAAATAAAACGATATTTGGCTCTAAATTGGAAAGTTAAACTGACGTTTTCGCGAGGACGACCAAACCACATTTTCCCTTCGTTGACGAAAGCACGAGGACGAGAAGATACGTACAGACATGCGCAGTGGGTCATTAAGCGGTAGATTTTACTTTCTTCTCGTAATCGTCGTGGCTGCTTAAGGTGGTTAATGACCTGTTCACAATATTAAGTTCCGTACCTTGGAACCAACTTGTCAACCGCATCACACGTGCCACATCACGTGTTGCGGGGAACAAGCCGTCCCATGATGTCACAATGATGTCTCGAAAAGAAGAATGTACATGGCAAGCCAATGTAAGCATTCAAACGCATGGACAAAACCATGCTGAAAGAAAAACACAGCATATCGGATCTAGTAAAGACCTACGGTCCCAAAATATATGAAAGTAGAACTAAAATCTGCAAAACACTGCAAACGATAATGCTGTAAACGATGTCTCGCAAAGTCTACTTTTTATCTCGTTTATGCGCATGCGCATTAAGCGAGATTTCGGAGTCAGTCACGAAAAAAGGGACAAAAGTTGTTAACAAAATTTTGTGGACTTTTGTCCGGGGGCTTTCTTCCTTCTTCTTTATAGAAGTTATATTAGGGCATTGAAGATATGGTTGGTTAAACCGGTTAGGATTACAAGAAGGGCGTCACATACTACACCTAAAATTTTTGGGGAGCACCCCCGGACCTATTGTTAATTTCTCTAGGGTATTTGGATGTCAGAACTTGTCATGAACTTGTCATATCTCACATTACGTTACCGCAAAGGCATTAAGTTCTTCTTAAGTTTCGATATCTCACGTTACCTATCAGCTTCAATCATTTGTCGTAAAGCCAAAAATAGGTCAAATGCGTTTTTTGGCAAACGCAGTTTGAGAATTTCACGGTGTATTTTTACGAATGGCGACGTTTTAAGAAAGTTAAATGGGACGGGAAAGTTTGTGTTTTAATATGAGCGATATGGCAGAGCAAAATTTGCGTTTGTTCTAGTACGGGGGTGGCGGCTTAGAATTTTAAACATGAACGCTTATCAGCATAAGTGGAAAAGCGTTATTTCCTGAATTATTCTAGAGCTCTCACGCAAGTATGAACCTACCTGCCATGATCTATCAAGAAACGAAACATAATTCGCTGTTCAGTAATAGGATAGGGACAGCAGCTACCTTTTTTTTGCGGAGCAAACTCATTAATTTGCGGAGCAATCTCATGAATAAATTGCTGTGGAATCGCTGCGTTATACATTAACGTGGGTGACGTCATAGACTATTGTCTTTATTTCATGAATAAAATGCTGTGGTTTCTCATTAACGTGCTGTGGATTACGTTAACGACCGTTATTGCTGTGATATTTAATTACCTTTGAATAGCAGTTCCAAAAACCTGGTTTTCAAGATTTCATCACAATGGCAGGATGAACTTTCCCAGACTTGCCCTATTATTATTCTCCCTTCCCGTGCCTTTCCTGCTTAATAAATAAATATTAATAAACGGAATCCCTTTTGAAAACAATAGAAACAATAGGTTTGCCCAAAGTTGCCCGCTTTATACCAACTCACTTCAAAACAAAACACAACTGACACAGATATCCTTTACAGACATAGATCAAAACAACATGTCTTGACCAGGACTCGAACCTGGGTTACTGCGGCCACAACACAGTGTCTTAACCACTAGACCATCAAAGCTGTGGATATTATAACCGAATAAAGCTAATAAGAGAGTCCGAAACATTCAAGTTTAGAAGAAATAAAATTGCGCAGTATAAAAATCCACTTTTACTTTACTAAGATCCGCAACATTCCTATAACCACTTCATCGCTAGATTCAATGTCGATTTTCAGTTTGCCAGCCATCACCCACTTTAGGTTTCAATTTCTTTACCGGTAGCTTCAAAGTTCAAACTTTTAATTATGCGAACTTACACTGAACTAAATTTGCATGAACAATTAGCACCTCCGAAAAATAAACAAAGCAACCAATTACATGCGCGCACTAAAACAATAAACCCACACTTTGTTAAAGGTCAAACTATATTTATTGATAACAAACAATTTCATAATTATACAGACAATTTAAAAGCTTAGATGAAAAGGAACAGAGTTGATTTATTCTTTTTCGTCGGGTTTATACAAAGTGCTCTTTGATTCCCTTGGTTTTCATCGTTTCGGGTGAAATTAATCCTCTTGATTCTTAGAATACTTGTAAGGTTCAGCTCTATATTTGTAACGCCGCGATCGCCTTTTAGGTTTATCATCACCAACATCTAAGTAATTTACTAATTGGATTCTAGGTCGTTTGCGCTTTGGAGCTGGCGAGGGTGTTTGAACTGTGGGGGGAGGGGTCAAGACGGCTGCATTTAAAGGTAGTGGCGTTACTGCGGAAGTTTCTTGTATGGTGGGCGCTGGAGAGGGTGTCGCGATAAATGGATTTAAGGGTGTAGAGGTTGTCACCGCTGTTACTGCTGTGGGTTCTTGTACAATGGTGGGTAAATTATCTTCCGCATGACTTGCAAAACTTCTTTTCATTTCATCAGACTGTTGAGGTCTTCCATTCAATTGATGTTTAAAAGTCAGATATCTGTTTTGTAGCTCAAGGTACTGTTTGGCTTTGTCATATTCCCCAAGGTCTGTACGAGAGAGAAGGTTGTCCATTCTGTCCTGTAGTCCCTGCATGGCTGAGACAACTGGAGATGTCGAAAGGTTCTGTAGTCTGAGATACTTAAGTAGCTCCTGAGAAATATTGCCTTGTACCCCTGTTTGATTAAATTGTTCTTCTCCGGGTAGTACATTCGTTCGCAGTCTACAATTATCTTGTGTGGTTGTTTTTAAATCCACCAGGAGATAACCATAGGGTCTTCGTACAGCCTCTTCGTACTGGTTTATAAAGAAAGCCGTTTGCCCAGGATACATTTGCTTAGCTAAGGTCAAAATTTGCAGTTTGTCTCTGGGATTCTTGAAAAGGACCAAGTAGTGACTGTTTAAACTGATGCTTCGGCTTTCCTTTCCCTGATGAAATAGATTCTGTACGATATAAATGACACTCAGGTTGCGGTGATGAGAACCTCGTGTAAAAAGGTTTACTATTCGCTTGTCTTTGCCGGCGTCAATCATCTGATCGTCAAAGACGATTAAGTTCCGTTTGTTGACATCGAAATAGGAATCGTGTTCCAACGCTGGAGGAATACCCTTGACAAATTCAATTTGTGGTATTGTGACTAGCATTTGTACGTACGCGGGCTGCCATTGGGAATAACACCAGACAATCCTCTCGGGTGGTGGGTTTATTACGCCTGAGGCCTGTTGTAACAGTGATTGAACCCAAAACGTTTTCCCCGAACCGGTCATCCCTGCAACCATACAAGTAAAAGGGTGCTCGAAGTGAAACCGCTGACACTTTTGTGTAGAAATCGACATTGCTTTAAATGGAGTGAAAGTAGGACTGGCGTGTTTGTTGGTCATGTGTCTTTGCATATTATCTTTCCTGCTAAATGTCTTCTCACAAACTGGACAGGACAAAATCGTGTCAAGTCAATGAAAGCTCAATGTGAACTGAGAAAGAGGTGAATGTTGCTCACTTATATAGGCTAGCTCCTCCTCAATTCCATTGTTTTCATCTCCTCCTCCTTCTCCTCCTCAATTCTATTGTTTTCACCTCCTCCTCCTCCTCCTCCTCCTCCTCCTCCTCAATTCTATTGTTTTCACCTCCTCCTCCTCCTCCTCGCCTTCCTCCTCCTCCTCCTCCTCAATTCTATTGTTTTCACCTCCTCCTCCTCCTCCTCCTCCTCCTCCTCCCCCTCCTCCTCCTCCTCCTCAATTCTATTGTTTCACCTCCTCCACCTCCTCCTCCTCCTCCTCCTCCTCCTCCCCTCCTCAATTGTATATATTGTTTTCACCTCCTCTTAAATTCTATTGTTTTTTCCTCCTATTCCACGATATAAGACAACAACTCACTATTCTTAGCTCATTCTACAGTTATGTCTCAAGTAGTGAAGAACAACCGGGGTTTTCTACAACTCTTAGCTAATGGTCCCGATCATCAGCGCCAATTTCTCTTAAGGACAGCTTCTCCACAACAGGTTCACGCGTTGTTACATATTCTTTATAATGTTCTTACGGAAAACATTCCCTGTCCTGAAACAAATAAGCATGTTTTGCTCCGACATAAGGATGCTCTTATTAATCTGGCCAATCAAAACGTTCCCTACAAGACAAAGAAGCAAATACTTGTACAAGAGGGTGGTGGCTTTATACAAGACTTATTGGCCCCCGTTGTTACAAGCTTGGGTATTTTGATGCTATAAAAGAAACTATACATCATTGCATTGATCATTTCAAGCTTGTCTTTAACGAATACGGATCGATATGAAGAGAAAAGTAGACTGGGATGAAGAAGAAATGGAGAGCGGTATGGGAAACACTATAACCTCCGATGAGGACAATGATGACGAGGAAGACAACGAGGAGCCAAGAATTAAAGATGTTTTAAGCAATCTTTCCAAAGCGGTGTCAAAAGAACGTGCTTCTGATTTGTTGCATAGTATGGCCACTTCCAAAGATATCCTGTTTTGGGCGCCTAGAGGTCAATTACTCCGAAATCAACGCATAATACCCGTCACAAACATCGCAGAGCTGGTTGAGTATGTGCTACTTCCGCAAAACGATGATGTAGCCCGACCCCGTGCGCTTAATACCTTTTTAGATGGACTCGCAGAGTTGGGAATTGATAAGCGTTTAATCAAGAATAAAAAACTGTTAAGCGATCTTTTAGAGAAAGAAAAGATCTATCAAGAACAAAAAGAATCCGACAACGAGACTTATGAAGAAGATTCAACAGACAACGAAGGAGAGGAAAGCGCTTCTGAGAACAGTCCGGCCGATGAGTCTGAAGAGAGCGACCAAGAAATTAAAAGTGATGAAGAGGATGAAGGAAATTCAACCGACAACGAAGAAGCGGAAAGCTCTTCTGAAAGCAAGAAAATAATTCAGACAAACAGTCAAATTCCATGTCATCATTGCGAGAGTTCAAATGTGTATGTAACAGGAGTCGTGAAATGTCCCAAATGCTTTTGGCATGATAATAAAAATATTTGCCCCATATGCGAGCACAAGATTCCTTTGGACAAAATTAAACACGTGAAAGAAATCCTTGCTCGTTGCGATGATTGCAGTGCGGTGAGACACAGAAAACCAAGGGAATCAAAGAGCACTTTGTATAAACCCGATGAAAAAGAATAAATCAACTCTGTTCCTTTCCATCTAAGCTTTTAAATTGTCTGTATAATTATGAAATTGTTTGTTATCAATAAATATAGTTTGACCTTTAACAAAGTGTGGGTTTATTGTTTTAGCGCGCGCATGTAATTGGTTGCTTTGTTTATTTTTCGGAGGTGCTAATTGTTCATGCAAATTTAGTTCAGTGTAAGTTCGCATAATTAAAGTTTGAACTTTGAAGCTACCGGTAAAGAAATTGAAACCTAAAGTGGGTGATGGCTGGCAAACTGAAAATCGACATTGAATCTAGCGATGAAGTGGTTATAGGAATGTTGCGGATCTTAGTAAAGTAAAAGTGGATTTTTATACTGCGCAATTTTATTTCTTCTAAACTTGAATGTTTCGGACCCTCTTATTAGTTTTATTCGGTTATAATATCCACAGCTTTGATGGTCTAGTGGTTAAGACACTGTGTTGTGGCCGCAGTAACCCAGGTTCGAGTCCTGGTCAAGACATGTTGTTTTGATCTATGTCTGTAAAGGATATCTGTGTCAGTTGTGTTTTGTTTTGAAGTGAGTTGGTATAAAGCGGGCAACTTTGGGCAAACCTATTGTTTCTATTGTTTTGAAAAGGGATTCCGTTTATTAATATTTATTTATTAAGCAGGGAAAGGCAGGGGAAGGGAGAATAATAATAGGGCAAGTCTGGGAAAGTTCATCCTGCCATTGTGATGAAATCTTGAAAACCAGGTTTTTGGAACTGCTATTCAAAGGTAATTAAATATCACAGCAATAACGGTCGTTAATGTAATCCACAGCAAGTTAATGAGATATCACAGCATTTTATTCATGAGATAAAGACAATAGTCTATGACGTCACCCACGTTAATGTATAACGCAGCGATTCCACAGCAATTTATTCATGAGATTGCTCCGCAAATTAATGAGTTTGCTCCGCAAAAAAAAGGTAGCTGCTGTCCCTATCCTACTACTCTGTTCTGACTCAAATGAGTTCAAATTTTATATTCAAGTTCCGATGAATTTCATTGCATTCTCAAATGCTTGTTCATTTGGCTCGGATGGTTTTATGCCGGTGGATTTTCAAGATCAGTTGCTTATACGCGCTACACTGTGAAAGAAATTTCCGGGAAAGTTTAAAATTTTACAAGATTTTGGTCTATTCTCTTGCCAAATAATGCCATTTCAATGTAATCGATTTTTGTTACAGTTAGCGTAAACTTCGAGTTCTACGAAGGGTTCGAGTTTAATCAATTTTTGCATAACCGGAATTCAACTGGATAAAGATGTACGACGATGAGTCGTGCACTTGTAATAAGCTGAGCGTGCAAGGCCTAGCCGTGTGGTTTTACGCAATGAGAAGTTCGTAGACAATATAATAA
The DNA here is from genome assembly GCA_022457155.1 of Cladopsammia gracilis. NCBI lineage: Eukaryota > Metazoa > Cnidaria > Anthozoa > Scleractinia > Dendrophylliidae > Cladopsammia > Cladopsammia gracilis. The sequence goes on from JAJGOT010000122.1 coordinate 924,756, forward strand.
TTAAGGCCTTTAAAAATCAGTTGAAATCATTAATTGAAATGGATGGACTCAATACCTATTTAGTTTACTCTTAATTCAAAAGATAAATAGTATTGAAATATTTATGAAGAGGAATTTAACCGTTGCAACCCCTTAAAACTGTACTTATCTATATCCTTGGTGCACTGTATTAAATTTTTCTTAATAGGTTTTTAGAAGACTCACCTTCTACTTGCAGCTGAAAAAGCTAGGCTTAAACGTAACAGTCGCTAGACTGTCAAAATTGCCAACGAAGGTTTTAGCGAGCTCCACGCAGCTATAAAGCGTAGCGAATACAAGCTAAAATTACAGCCTTTACTGAGACACTTACGATACGACCAAAAACAGATCGCTGCATTCACCCCTCTCATAAAATAGAAGTCTGTATACAGGTGAACATTTCAAGTTCGTTTACCAACAGGTTGCAACTGAACTGACTGAAAATTCTAAAAACTGACAGGAATCTTCTGCGACACCTCCTTTCAACAACCTTGACGGGCTTTATTAATTTCGTTCCTATTACAAATCAAGTTATCGTCTCTTTCGTAGAAAAATACGTAAACATTGGGAACATCAAACTTTAAGAGGGTATAAAGGAAAAGTAACACACAGCGCCACCATTTTGGACGGCAATCTATCCGTTCCGATGTTAATCGCGTAACTCTTTCCTCCTTTCCGGTTCTAGATTTCTGTTCGTGAAATGACCAGATTTTTTCCGGATATATAATTGATACTATCCATTAGATTATTACAATGGAACTCAATTCATTCTATAGGTGTCAGAACATTCACCGAAGCGTGATGCTTGAAGTTGTTTCTCGCGGTGAATTTGCCTGTAAAGAGTTGTAAACCCGACGCAGCTTTTTCTCGACAGCTACAGTGAGCTTACTTTACCATTTTGTAAACAAGGCCAAACACACGACAAATTAATCTAGCACTGCTAAATGAGGGTGCTAATGGGGGTACCCAATTGTCAGTTAACTACTATTTTTTCGGCCAATTGTCAGTTAACAAGAGGCTACACTGGTAGCCTATACTCATGCGCTTGTATAAGAAAGTTTTATGTTTTTCTTTTTTAACTGAACTGGGTCACGCTGTCGGAAATCGGTTCATTTCAATATTTTCATTCATTGATCTTATCAAGTGATATAGCTTGACAAGTAGGAAATTACGTATATCAGTAAGGCTTTTAAATTTGCAAAGTTAAGATAAGGTTACTTTAAAGGCCATGAGAATGACCAGAGTGAATGCGTTTTCGGGATTGGACTTAGAACAGCCGCTTTACGAAAATTATTCCACATTAGATTCTCATACAAAAACCATAATTTCTCACCTGTCAAGATAGCTTCCAAAACCGTAATAAGCATCGTCAGTATTAAAGATGTCTGTTTGATACAGGATCGTACACAGAGAGTATGGGAAGGAAAAAAATCGAAACTCACTGATGCTTGTGTCCAATAAAATACGGTGTGTCCCCTTACTTTGGAGTCTGCTTAATAAAGGTTTTAGTGTAATCAGAAATCTTACTCATTTAATCTAACACTGAAAAGGGCTCGTGTGGTCAACCCCTGGGTCAACCCGCGTTCGCGTGCTAGGACAAAATGACGAAACAAAATACACACCATGTATCTCACTTGTCGCACTTCCCATTAGAAAAGGTAGCTCCATTTCCAACTGAGCCTTTGTAACAGCTTTCCCGTCGATCTTCTCTAATCGGAACAACTTTAAATCAAACTCACCGAGTCCAAACTTTCCGCTTATTGTTTGATTATATGTCCATTGAATTGTGCTTTGTCATGCCAAACGGTATGCGACTTATGTGTCATTCGAATGCCGATCCTTTGTCATCATCTCGATAAAAACTCAGAATAACTTTGACCACGCCACTCGACGCCATCACGGAGATCAAGGTCAACGCTCTACGACCCTGGTACCTTTCGCATATAATATCGGTTAATATGTCACCTGGTCACGCAGCGAGGCAGGTAGTCACAAAATAGCTTTGTTGTTAGGAAAAAACTATGTCGCTTTTATTAACAACAACAATCGTTAATTTAGTATAATTAATAGAATGTCACTTAACTGTTACCGTATTTTCTCGATTAAACGCCGGGCCCCGAAAAAACGCCGGGTATAATTGAGGAAGTTGTAAGTAAGCTCCTCAAACGTTTGTTTGTGGTAAAATAAACTTAAGATTTAAGGGCAAGGTACAAGGCTGCCAAGAAAAACGAATAACAACCCTTTCTTAAAAAATGGCGGGCGAGAAAAAACTGCTGATACAAAGAAACGCCGGGTCCACAAGGCCAAGTTTGAAATAAACGCCGGGGGCATTTAATAGAGAAAATACGGTAACTTTTCATTTATCAGTTAACTATACTATATTTTTGGGCAATTGTCAGTTAACTGTTAACCCCATCAGCACCCTCCTAAATGCACTGGTATTCTGAATTTCACTTTTGCCGGAACGCAATTGGCATGAAAACAAAACGAAAAAAACTCGCGAGATAACAACGCTTTTTGTCACAACATTTCACCCACGACTGAAAAACCTTAAACAAATACTGATGAAAAATGGAGTTTCGTTCAAAACCAACCATTCCTGAAAACTATTTACAAAACGCCGCCTAACACATCATACAAGACGTAAATCACTTAACGACACGACTCATAACAGCCAAACTTTGAAAGCTAATATAAATGCATCGCAACCGCAAAACCACATAGTGGAGTCGGTGCAGGCCTGTCATGAACCTCATTTCGATCTAAGGGGAACTAAAAAAGTGACCGGCAGGAGTGGTGCCCTGTTTATCCGCTCCAGACCCAATATTTTCTATATAAGTGCGTCCATAGCAGACTTGACCGAAAAATGACCACGCGATCACCATTTTCCCGCCATTTTTCACGTCAAAATATATAAAACAGCAGACTTGATACTTTAGTTAACTACAAAACTTTCCGTTTCATTATGCAAGGGTAGGAACAGCAAAATGCCATAAATTTTGACTTTCGTTCTATTTTTGAATACTGCTGGAGAGTTGAAAAAGAAATGACTGATGGCGCGATGTCTGCTAAACATAGCTCAAATTGTCCTGGCACGGGGAAAGGCAGCTCTAGAGAAATGACATGTTGTTACGGCCTCCTTCCATTAGATTCGGCAAATGTGAAGTTCAATGTTTGAATCGGGCCTTACTTTAAAGAATATTAAAGATTCAGTCACCATTTGTTGTGTCAATTGATATTTTGATAATTAATATTAATGTCTCATCTGATCAGATATAAAGTCATTGCACGTGACGTATTATCGATGTGGGCAAGTTTAATTGTTTTGAAATTGCGGCAATCTATTGTATTTGATTTAGAAAGTCTTTTCCATTGTCAAATATCCCAACAGAAAATAGACAATGAATAACTGAAAATGCACTGTGTAAATTGAACCAACAACACATTTTCATCGTCAATTAGCTAGCAAGGCGGGAAAAGTCTTTCACTTTCACTTCACTAACATCAAAATTATTTACATTCACACTCGTGATTCTTTGTTACTCATAACTTTTTTTGACTTGCACCAACACGAATTTTCAAACCAAGTTCTCTCAATCTTCTCTATCCTGCCAAGAACCATATCAGTTGACTACTGCGCCTCGCATTTTCTACATAATGTCTGATTCTACAACGCCATCTTTACCATACGTGATGCGTGATGCTTTAAGAGCCCTTTGATTTACGTAGTCAGATCAGCCTGGCAGTTTGTCGGTTATATTTGTTCATTTTTTTGGCTGATTACGTCTATCGTAGATCCTATTTTCACAGCAATCTTTCCACCTGCTTACTTGTTGTAACGTTTTCCAGAACGAGGTAAAGACATTTGAATGATGAATACACTAAAGTAAGCATTAGTAAGGCCGCTGACCACTTGCTAAGAATCATCTCATTGATGAAGAGCAAGTACTTGAAAATAAAATTTAAAAAATAGTAAAATTATAGGCGATCGCAGCGCCTGACATCACGGCCGCCATTATTTCGCTTGTTTTGGTACATTTCCAGGAAAGACCGCTGGACAATGGGAACACCGCACCGAACACCGCACCGAACACCGTTGTTATCCAAGGTCTTCCGGTGCAACAAAGCACCACAGGAAGATACCATCCCGGTAGCGGCGTGAATTAATGATATCCATTATTTCAAACTGCTCTTTACCAGTATTAGTTGCTGCGAGCCCTCAGGCGAGCAGCACACTAATCGTGACAGGCTCCCTACGTTTCATTTGACCGAGTGAGACCTGGGCGCTTTATATACGGCACAACAGATCGTTTTTAGGATTTCGTGGACTATGATTTTGAGTGAGGATGCAGTATGTATCATCGGCGGCAGTAGTTGTAGAATTCTGCGTGGTCAGGCTAGGTCTGAACATGAAAAACTTTTATAAATGGTATTTTAAAGTGCCAAAGTTTTTGAATAAGTTCCAAACGTTTCGGGCTTTGCCCTTCTTCAGTGGAAATATGTTCGTTGAGAAATACGCCACGACATCTAAAGTTTAAAATGATTGTCTCTTGCATGCGCGCGCGCGACCTTCAGAAGAAACGAAAGTCAGAATTTAGGCCGCGCGGTTGACAGGTACCAAGTTGGAAAATAAGGCGCATCTCCTGCCGTTTCCTTTGCTTGTTTCCGCCGCAGAGCTTGACGCCGCAAACCAGCACGTCATCCACAGAGTGTCCATTGGAACTGAAATGCTCTGCGACTGGAAAACCGGGTGCACTCTTGGTAATACTCCTGAGATGTTCGCTAAACCGTTCCCTAAGAGTGCGCCCAGTTTCGCCGATGTAAATGGCAGGGCAGCGACGGCAGGAGATGCAGTATATAAGGCCAGATGACAGAAAGGTAAAGGACTCTCTGATGGTGAAGGAGCCTTTTGGAGCCAGTAGAGTAGCGTCTGAACATGTACAACTGCATTAGTAACTGTAAAATAAACTGTATTAGCGCGCGCTAAAATAGCAAATTAATCTCGCGATCTGATATGGCGAGTAAAATTGTCATTATGAGAGAAAACGATGATTGGTTTCGAACAACTGTATTAGCAACTGTACAAACAACTGTATTAGCGCGCGCTAAAATTGCGAATTAATTTTGCCATCATAGTCATTTTGAGAGAAAACGATGAATATTATCGAGCTTCTAAACATAGTCAAATTTGAATTTTTCCATTTTTGAACTTTAATTAGTACTTTGCTGACGCAATTTGACGACATTAAACGTGCTATTTCAGCGCGCGCTATTACAGTTGGTTTTCACTATAAAGCGCGTCACCCCTAAGGGTAACCAAAGCTGAGGTTTTGCGTTCTTGCTCGAGGTAAGCCGTTTACTTATTACGCAGAGTTATCATGTCAAACACAATTTTATCAATCGCTGGACTACCGGAAAATATGGATTACGAAATCTTTTAGCTTGCGACCGCTGACCAATGTTTTTGTTGAATTCAATCGCCCGTCCGGGCCTCGTTTCATTTCGCGTCAAATTTCCCACTGTGTAGCACGAGGGATGAAAGATTGCGTGACAAGCCCTAAGGATGTCTGCATTGGACTTACCTTAAATTACCTCTCCTCGTCGTATGGCCGACAGCATAAACCATTTTAAGCTAAGCAGTGGAAAACGACGAATTCTGTACTATTTAGCACTATATTTATATTTAACACCAATTCATGCTTATTATTCAAACAATTCACTTACATTTTTGGGAAAAAAAACAGTAATCATCACAGAGCCTATTGACAATCATTATAAGTATTGACACTATTTGATGAGGAACATCGCAGCACTTCACTGACTCTCAGCTATTTCTAGTTCTATTCATTATTCTTGAGGGGATACCGTGTTGAGCATGCAATCTCGTACCCAGAATCCTCAGGCTTGTCGGTCAGCGGGGCGTCTCTCCTGGCGGTTCTATGTACTTGGTGTATCCCTTATTATTTTGTATTTAAACACTTAAGTTTTTATTTCTGTAGAAATAAAGATAAAAAAGCAGAATAGGGAATCGAACCCGTGCCGTATGATCTGCTTCATGCACACTACCCACTACTATGGCAAGCCGTTTGTAGCTAAATGTAATCTTAGATATATATGCAATCCAATACCGCATATATTGATTCAATCCAATCCTTAATTAATCAGGATTTAAGAGAGATATATATGGTGGGACGAATTTTCGAATTCATCACTTTTTACCAGAATGCATTGGATTTAACCACACTTTTTACCAGAATGCATTGCATTTAACCACAATTTTTACCAGAGTTCTCTGCGGCATTTTTAACATGTGCTAAACAAATTTCCTTGGGTTTCCGACGGTTTCTTCCGTGCGATAATTTGACGCGTTTTGCTCTTGAGACTAAACTAATAGATATTTGAATAAAACTTTCAACTAAGAGAATTCGTTGACCTTTCTCCTGGGTAAAGGCAAAGTGCGATTAAACTTGTTCGAATGTTTTCTTCGTGAAGCCAATAATCACGGTGTTATAAAAGGCAAGCTAGTAAATATAATTCGCAGACGGTTGCGCTTCGCGCTGCAATTAAGATAAATAAATCGCCAAGCCTTCCGGAAGCAGAAAATCACTGAATTCTGATAAGCATTTAACTCTTTTATTCAAGGGAAAAACATTTTCATTCAAGGAAATTTTCTATAATTTGGATAATGTAATTTTTCTTTTTTTGCATGTTTTTATTATCAAGAATTTTTAGTATGATATAAATATGTGCTCTTTTAATATGTTTTTAACTTATATATATCAAATTATTATTACTTTTATTTATGTAAATTTTATGTGTTGCCTAGATTACTTTATAGAGGGCCACAGGGTCATCAGTTGTACCTTAACTGTTACGTGCTACCCTCTTAAAATAAAGTCATTAAAGTTAAAGTTAAAGTTAAAGTTTCATTAAAACGTTTTGACCTTTAGAACAAATATTTTGGATTCATGATCATGAAAAAACAGCGCGCGATCGAACTTACATTCCACACGAAATTTGCATATATGAAAGAAGTGTATTTGCGAGAACACTTTGAAGAAACTGTGAAGCCTGGAAAAAACTAATACATGGCAAAATCAAAGCAGTTATTTAAAGAACTGACTTTATAGAAAAAATTCATTTCGATTTGGTCTTGAAATCAAACGGGGGGGGGGGGGGTCATGATGCGTCATGTCACACAATATTTATTTTTATTAAAATGTTTCACAAATTTATAGCTCTCATCACTACATTTTTGACATTATAAAAGCATAATCTCCTGAATCCGATTACATATATTTTTTTTTATTACTTGCAAATTTAGGGCTTCCAAAAATTGATTGAAAACTGGGCAGGAGAAGGGTCAAAGAATCTTGCCATCCGTCGGTAAGGGTGGGGGGAGTGGATTCTTTCTGGAATAACCCAATGTAATAAAAATAATTCACGGTTAATTAACGTTTGGGAAGTATAACAACGCGTCTTAGAGTCTCATGCGCATGAGTATAGGCTACGTGTAGAGTGAATACAGCATGGTTATGTTTCCAATAATAATACCCCCCACCCCCCCCCTCCAAAAAAAAAACGATATATCGAATTCACTGAATATCATTTGATAAATTGGACCTACTACGATAATAGCGGAGCACTTGCCAGGCCGAAGGCCTGGCTGCGCAGCTCCATACTCATGGAACTACACCGTGATTTTTCATGGTCATGGCTAGCGGAATGTTTCGCGGGCGCGTGTGTGCCCGCCCGTGTTGGACAACATCCGGGATCTTAGCAATTTTGTTTTTCGCGCGGCCACACAGCCGTGAGCTCGGTAAACACTTTAGTTGTTTTCTTGTGCCTAGCGGAGAATTAAACTCGTTATTTTCCTGCATTTTTTCGCGGTTTGCTACTCAAGACAGGGATACTAATTAAGGTATACTCAGAAGCCGCTTTAGTGGAAAAAGACGAACTTTCAGGGATAAAATCTTGCTTCGAGGAACTTCATGTATTACGTTTTTATCAATGCGGGAGATGATTTCAGAACCAGAAGCGGAGATTTGAATTTCCAAGCAAGCGAGGAACTTAAAGGTAAAACAGATTACAGTTTTCGATGAGAATTTATGTTGATATCAATCTGTGAGTGACTTGTTATTAATGTTATTGTTAGTTTTGGCGAATAGATTTTAAAACGTGCCTAAATTTAGTTGTATCGATCTCTTGAATTTCATCGAAGAAGGCTTGAACTCGATGAGCTATAATTAACGCGTTTTGCTTTTAAACATAAACTAATGGAGATTTGAATAAATTTTTTCGAAAGAAGATTGTGTTGTCCATTTTTATGTGTTTGTTCATTCATTAGATGGATTGAAAAGCGATTTTATGTAAACAAAACAAGACTTGATTTTATAGTACAGTTCTATCTTTACTCGCATCGCCTTATGCAAATATGTTTGTGTATTTTTGCAATTTTTGATTTTCAAATCAGTTTCTCGGGCAATTTTTGACAAACATAAACTGTATTTTATTCGGAAACTAGTGGTACTATTTATTCTAGACAGAGAAAAGTTGTTTTTGTGAACTTTTGTACGGTCTAAATGTACTGTGCAGACGGTCGCGTAATACTGTTTTTGAAAATTGCTAAAATTGAAAATAGCCCGTTCGTCAATCTTAATTCTTGTGCTTCCAACCTTTCACCTTAGTTAAGTTTCACCTTAGTTAAGCTTGTTCAAAGTGCGACGCTGTTAGCCTTGGGCTATCTATATATATTAATTTACCTTCCTACTTCGACATATGTGAATTTGTTTGCATGGGGGTGGGAGGGTGGTCTTAGTTTTAAAAACACCCCACAATTTGTGACTATATATTTTCAGAGTCTCACGCAAGTAGATGGATCACTGCCTAGCTAATGTCAACATCAACAGAATGAGCCGCAGCATTACTATCTTTTAGATACCCTAGTTTTATATGCAATCCGAAAATATATGTTCAATCTTCCTGGGACGAGCGCGGCCATACAGAACCAGGGTAACCTGTGCAAATATGCGACGATTTGACAACACTCGAGAAGAAAAGCATGTAGCAGCTCTCGTAAGGTCTCACACCATTGGTTCGGAGAACAATAGAACAAACAACCCAACAATGGGCTCTAGACCTACAGACAATAGAAGCTGTGTTTTACAAGGCCAATGAAAATAGGGGTTTCGGAGAGCTGCTACACTACTGGAAGAAAACACTAGGAAAGTTATATCAGTTCACATTGCGAGCAATCAGTAAACAGAAAATTTTTAATTTCGCCGTTTCTTTATTTACACTGTGTCTCTTCCTTAGCTTTTCTTTATTTACATTGTCTTACTAAGCTAAAAAGTCTTTACTATACACTTTTATGCCAATACGCGATACATTTGAAAAACTAATTTAGTATTTATCATTTGAAAAAGCTAAGAAAAAGTTGTTTTATACATCATGTTGTTACGCGATACATTTGCAAAACTATTTATCAATTCGAAAAAGCTAAAAAGAGTTGCTATATACATTATGTTAAAATTATAAAAAAAATGTTCCTAATTGGCCCTAACTGGCCCATTTAGACGCGCACATGCGCGTAGAAGTTGGTCTGCGTCCTTCTTGTTTTCCTGGAACTCGTTCCACGTTTTAAAGATCTTCTCTTGAAGGGAGCGGTACTTGGCCCTCTGAATCCGGCGCAGTTTCTTTTCGGAGACAAGGCGCATCTGGAGTGCAGTGAGGCGAGCTTCCTTGTAGAGTAGCTCAACGAACATGTAAAATGGCAGGTTGGCGCGACCCGAGGCACGTCTGTGAAGTCCGTGGTGCCAGCCTTCGACGTTGTTGCTCGTTCGCACAGATAACATGAAGACGCTCCAGAAGGAGGGGGGCCAGATAGTACTGCTTATCCAGGTGTCTGAAACGTATTCCATCAGCTGCTGGACGGGACCTGTAGTTGCTTGCTCTTTCAGGCGCTCAAACATGGGCTGAATCGCTCCGAGTGGCACGAACGGCAAAGCCGTCACCTTTCTTAGGAACCGGTGAGTACCATTGTCATCGTTGTACTGCTGCTGTAGGCCGAGCATTTGAATCTGTTAAAACAAAGCAGAGAAGAGAATAACATTACATTATCTTCCTTCTATTTTCCGGCCTTTGATTTTACGCTTTTACCATAACACAAGATATTCCAAACAAACAATGATTTCTCCTTCATAATTTCTTTCATTGCTTTCTTGTTCCAGTGAAGCACTCAATATGTTAGTAGTAAATAGAAAAAAAAAATCATTTTTTTTTACTAATCTTCCTCCATACAGCCTGAGTCCAGTGGAACACACAACCCTTAACTGTGACATTTGGAAATAGTTGGCGAAGAACGAGCCAAATCGCTTTCTCGAAGTCAATTGTAATCTATTGGACGTCGGGCGCCACGGGCAACATGTTCAGGATGGACTTCATGACCTACAATAAAAATTGCAAAAAAATAATAGTATTACAGTAAACTTTGTTTTGTTCATTTTGAATTTTAAAATCTAAGCACAATAGTGCGTTACAGTTTTAAGTAATGCTTCAGATAAGAACTATAGTAAACTTCATTGTTCTGCGGCATTAGCTCTTTCCCACGTAGAATATCTTTGATTTTAAGAATAGAGGAGGGGCTGATGGTTCATAATTATATTTCATTATAAAAATACAAAAAGGAATTCTACAAAAATACAAAATACCTGAAAATACTTGAAACCTTAAAACAATTAGACTTAATGCACCTTGAACCTTAACTTTTTAACGGTTTTTGAGTCTAGGCCAATGAGATCACTAGTTGTAGCAATGAAAAAAGTTGGCATTGCCGTTCTACTAAATTGACCGTTAAATCGCCAATCAGGGGCTCAATCGTAGGAAGATACTAAGCGTAACAACTTACCTTGCGATAATCTTTCTTTTTCCTTCCGGACATTACGACAAAGACAAGCGGCACTTGTTTGACAGTCTTCACTGCGCACAAATGCGTTTATCGTTAAGAGTTGTTGAAATGGGCGTCTGCATAACTTAAACGTGCCGTCAATATACCAACTCTTGGCTTATTGACTTTAATCCCCTGAGATTTTGTCTTTCCTGCATGCTATAACGCATTTACTTTATTTGCTTTCTTATGCCCCTTTTCATACTACAAAATAAATGAGAAATAAATGTATAACTCATATTACAAATTGCCAAAACTCCAAACCCTCACCATCCTTCGAGCCCCCTTCCTCCCTTGTTTCAAAGCCACCGCCCATCATTTAATAAAGTTTCTCACCACCTAGCCATGTCTATTTCATTACATTTTTTGGCCTTAATTTGTTTTGTTTCTTTCACAAACCCTTTTATACCTGTATACTTTTTAAGGAAAAGGATATTTAATTGAAAATTGTATAAGGGAGAACATACCAAATCTCAAACCTTTATTGATTGTAAGCTGCCCTATACCTAGCCCTCTCCTCTATCTACATACTTTCTATGATTAAATAATTGACCTGTAATTAATATAGTTCTTATTTAATTATCTAATGGAGTTCCATTGATCATTAAAATAAACAGTAATTATATTTATATCATGAAATCTTAACTGTAAAGTAATACTTAATGCATCAAATTAATTAAAAATTTTATGTATAGTTTTAAATGCCTTATAAAGGGTTAAATAAACAATTAAAATTAAACTAATAAGGTAATAATAACTGAGTGCCATGAACACTAGCAGCATTATCAAGTGTCAATGTTGTTTTGTTTTATATTATTAATTTAGTGCTTAAATTATTTAAAGACTTCAAGAGGTTACATGTAGTAAACTGCTAATTTTATATTAAATCTACTGATATAAATATTAATAAACCGCTAACGATTTTAAAAAAGTTAAAATGCGTACTAAAGTACACTATAGTTAATTTCCTCTCAACCTCAAAAATGATAGCTATGTGTTTTGCACAATTAGCTTCATCATCTGGACTAGTTATTGATGAATATGTATGCATATATGTAGGAAATTTTATAAACTGAAAATTAAGAAATTAATCTTTTAACTTATTCAAGCACTTGGACTATGAACAAGGAAGAACCGTTACACCTTCTGCTGCTTATACAAGGTCAACACAGGGGGTTGCACCTCCTTTCGGCAGTGCTACATCGATAGCGATGGTTTTAAGTATTTTGCTTTAAGAGTTTTTCGCTAAGTTATTATCATCATTATTATTATCCAGGTGTGGTTCATATCATGTATATTATTCAAGCCTTAACGATAGCACTTTCTCAATAATTTATTTTATTTATTTTATTTATTTTTATGTTTTCTTGTTCATGAATAAAGTCAATTAATTAACAGATGTTTCCTTTTGACCTGCTTTTTTGTTTAGTTGATGTGTAGACAAACACCCCCCCCCCCCCTATTCAACTTGTTATTATTTTTCTGTAAATCTGTAACATCTCATAATTGGTTAACAACAAAGCTAATAAAATCACTGTATTAACTACCGTCTATCTTTGATGAACTGTTTTGTAGTTTTAAGTCCCATTTGTTGCATAATTGAAACCATCTTTTCTACAGTGGCATAAATATTGCCTAGCAGATTATATGAAATCCTCATAAAGGGTTATCTTGAATTGAATCCTTTAATATTCTATGTATTATCTGTATATCTGTAACATCTTATAATTCTTAGCATCAAGGTTAATAAAATCACCATGTTTCCTACTGTCTATCTTTACTGAACTGTTTAGTGGTTTTTGTTCCATTTGCTTCAGTATCAAAGGCCTCCCTTCTGCTATGGCATGAAAATTTCCTAGTAATTTATATTAAATCCACATAAAAAATTGTTTTAAATTAAATCCATCAATACATAAAAAGTGGATATTAAAACCGAGTTTTAATATCAATTACAGCAATTGCAGAACATATAAATGTAATGTTGCATTTATGTGCCCTAAATATATCACAATATATCATATGGTTTGCATCGGGCATTAAAACATTTAGGGTCAAAATCTTATGATTTACTGTTTTAATATAAATGTTAGCACATGCCACATATTAAGGGTTCTTTCTACGCTAAATTATTGTTTGTTTAACATAAAGGATTCGTGCAGTCCTTCTCTCTTTCGTTTGCTGGTTTTGCGTTCGGTTGTCGGTCATCTTGTCGTTCGGTGATTCATGGGTTCAGTTGAACTGTCAATTGTTCCCTGATTTTCTGTGCGTCATTTTGGCTGTCGTTCCGTTTGTTGATTCTCGGTTTTCGATTTTGAGTTGAGCTGTTCGTGTCTGTTATTTTTTACATAAACAAAGTTGTACCTTTTGTTGTAAGTTGCGGTTTGGCGCAAACAAACTATTTCGCCCATTAGTCCAAACATTTTAAATTAAAGGTTTGCAACAGGTATTATTAGCATTTAGGGTGAAACTCTAATGTTTTAATATAAATGTTAACTTAAGCCACATTTTAAGGGCTCTTTCTTTTTCACTATTCTTTTTCTTCTAGTACAAGGGATTCGTTCAGTCCTTCTCTTTGTTGCTTGCGGGTTTTTACGTTCGGGTGGCGGCCGCCTTGTCGTTCGGAGATTCATAGTTTCAGCTGTCCTTTCAGTTGTGCTCTGTTTTTCGGTGCGTCATTTTGGTTGCTCTTCCGTTCGTTCATTCTCGGTTTGTGATTTTAGGTTGGGCTGTTCGTGTCTTTTGCTTTATATACAAAAAAACATTACTATTGAATGTTTTGTAAATGAAGGCTGTACCACAATAAAGCCAGTGATTGTTCTACGTCTTATATATACCTAACGTGAACATAGTAATGTAAGTAGGGTTGTAGGAGATGCTGTCGTGACACTTCAGTAACGCTGTTTTACCGGAAGTGGGAGTAGCCGGAAATCACTAAACAGGAAATCTATTAACCGGAAGTGCCAATTTAAAATATGCGTGCATAAATTTGCATGCAAAATCGTGACAAAAAAATAATAAAAAAAAGAAAAACAGAGCCCATTTTATAACTCATGCCGCTACGCGCGTGAGTAACAAGAGGCTGCAAGCAGCCTATACTCATGCGCATGCGTACGAAAGTTTTATGATGTATTTTAAACATGATAAGAAGATGTCCGATATGAAGAAGAGTTACTCCTTTCATTCAATCATCGTTCCTGCAAACCACGTTCTTTACTATTGAATGTTTTGTGAATGAAGGCTGTACCACAATGAAGCCAGTGATTGTTCTACGTCTCATATATATCTAACGTGAACATTAGTAATGTAAGTAGGGTTGTAGGAGATGCTGTCGTGACACTTCAGTAACGCTGTTTTACCGGAAGTGGGAGTAGCCGGAAGTCACTAAACAGGAAGTCTATGAACCGGAAGTGCCAATTTAAAATATGCGTGCATAAATTTGCATGCAAAATCGTGACACCAAAAAATAATAATAATAATAATAATAATAATAAAAATAATAATAATAATAATAATAACAAGAGGCTACAGTTGTAGCCTACACTCATGCGCTTGCGTAAGAAAGTTTTACCGTTTACCATATTTTAAATGGGTCACGCACCCCTCCCCCTTCAACGAATTTTGCGTGACACACATTGCACCATCGCTCAAGACATGTTGAGCTACCAATTTTTCTGTACATGTACTCGCTTTAAATATTTAATTTATTGATTCCTGATCAAATCCACACTTGTCTAATACTTCCCAAACCGTGAATTATTTGTATTACATTGGGTTATTCCAAAAAGAATCCACCCCCCCCCCATCCACCCGGATTTCCTGGCCCGTTAGGTCCCCCTCCCGCCTGGATTTCCAAGCCCAGAGACCCCTCCTTCTGACCGGATTTCCAATTGATTTTTGGAAGCCCAAAATATACAGGTAATGAAAAAAAATACATGTAATCGCATTCAGAAGCTTCTGCTTTTATAATGTCAAAACTGTGGTGATGACTGACAATAAATTGGTGAAACATTTTAAAAATAAATATTGCGTGACGCATCATGGAAAAAAAACCCTGTGATTTCAAGACAAAATCGAAATGAAATTTTTCTATAAAGCTAGTTCCTTAAATAACTGCTTTGATTTTGCCATTAGTTTTTTCCAGGTTTCGTTTCATGCAAATTTTGTTTGCCTGTGAAATGTAATTCGATCGCGTGTGAAATGTAATTCGATCGCGTGGTGTTTCTTCATGACCATGAATCGAAAATAATTTTTTCTAAAGGTCAAAACGTTTTAATGCAACTCATATTTCCTTGAATGAAAATGTCTTTCCATCGAATAAAAGAGTTAAACGCTTATCAAAATTCCGCGATTTTCTGCTTCCGGAAGGCTTGGCGATTTTTTTATCCTAATTGCAGCGCGGAGCGCTTGTAGCGTCTGCAAATTATATTTATTTATAAACATCACAAAATAAGAAGCGATTTTAGAATACCTAGCAGCCACTTATTTACATAATCCCTAAACGTTTGGTAGAACGAGGTATTTGAAGACAAAAGAAACCATTTATATTTAATGACATGCAAATAAGTGACCGGGTATTCTACATTTTAGCCCAATTGTAGAAATAGAATTTAATGCGTATTTGCAAAACGGTGCATCTAATTTTTTTGTCTATAACTGGTACGACTACTCCGAATAAAATAGTATTGAAAATTGCCGAGAAACTGATTTGGAAATCAAAATTGCAAAAAAATACACAGACATCTTTGCGTAAGGCGACGTGTGTGAAGTTTAACAGAACTATAAAATTCAAGTCTTGTTTTGTTTACATAATATCATGGAAAATTTCTCCAAAACTATTAAACGAGAACGCAAACTAAGAAAACGTCAACCACAAATAAATATCAACATAAATTCTCACCGAAAAATGTAATTTCTTTTATGGTATAAAGTCTCTCGGCTGCTTGAAAATTCCAAAACTCCGCTTCTTCGAAAGAAACATCACCCCGCATGCATTGAGAAAAACGTATGGAACCCGGGGTCAGTTCCTCGAAGCAAGATTTCGTCGCTTAAAGAAAGCTCTCCTGTTTCTCCACTACAGCGGCTTCTGAGTATTCTTTAAAGCTTTCTCTTTCCATTTTGAATATTTTGGATGTATGTTATTACTCCGACAAGACAAAACTATGGTTTTGAAAACAAAGCACATGCCGAGTTGTAGAATGTTTATGTGAACTGACGTCCCGGTTAGCAATAATATATGCGTGCATAAATTTGCATGCACAAATGTGACACCAAAAAAAAAATAAAAAAAATGACGAAGAAAAACAAAGCCGGAAACATACCTCATGCGCGCTACGCGCATGAGTAATAAAAAAAGAAAAACAGAGCCCATTTTATAACTCATTCCGCTACGCGCATGAGTAATAAAAATAATAACAAGAACAACGGAGCCGAAACCTTACCTCATGCCGCTACGCGCATGAGTAACAAGGAGCAAAGGACCGCGAACGAAAATGCTGCTGGAGTACGTAGGATATTGAGACCCAACCAGGTCGAAACAGCTGTTCACGGCCCGGGGTTCACGGTTGCATTTTGGCTTTCAGTTTGGGCTCTATCATGTCGTTGTCGCGTTAAATGTTCTACGTAGTATCAGCTCTGCTCACTATGTGTTTAAAAATCTAAAGTATACATCCTACAAAGCTGTTTCTAACATGGTATGTGGATACCAGTGTTATAATCTTTCACAAAAAGGTTTTAAATGTGTCACGCAATCCATCACGCTATTTCAAATAAGCCTAGAAAATAAACTAAATTGAACCAGTTGAAAGTTATTTTTGAATTATAGATACTTATAAGCTGATTTAATGGCTCTTATAGTGACAACAATATTTTGTGATGAGATTTTTGGTGTAATTAAGACTTTGAATTTTTGGCCGCCATGTTGTTGTTCCTAAGTGGGACACCAAGATGGATGCTCCATCTTGGTGTCCCAAGCACTACGACAGAAACCGATAAAGTAGGATCGCAACCGTGGACAGCTGTTTCGTTGTTATTGCAACTCATCAGCACGGTTTATTTATTTATTTATTTATTTACCACGTAAGTCTTCACTCAATGATAAGCATTTAGACATTTAGCGAACTAAATTTCGCCAGCAAGAAGCAAGAAGCCCTGCAGTTTATAGTATGTTGGTTTATCTTTTGGCTGATTAGGTCTTCTGCAGATCCTACGTACACCATTAGCAACATTTATATCGTTTGCGGTCCTTTGCAGATTTTACGTTTATTAATACTTGTTCGCCTATAACTCTTGAACGAAATGCTCTTGCACTTCCAAATTTGGCCCACATCTGTAGTTTTAAACTCTCTACAATTCCATCTGCTAAACATTTTGAAATCGAAAACTGACACGACGTCAGTAAACTCGACCCGCCAGGTTGAATTTGAAAAAGCGGAGAAGGCCCTGGGGACGAGGTTGGTTTTAAACTCGTCCCAGTCTCTCGCGATATGAAATTCGGCATTGCCTCGGGCATTATATGTATTCTTACACGAAGTGTTAGCTCGATCGCTTCATCGCCTCGTTTCCTCCTGTATCGTGGTTTTTGACACGGGGAGAAGGTTTTCTGATTTAGGTTACTAAGTTTTTACTCTTTTCAGGTAACAAAATTTTGAATGGCACATTTCGTTGAAAAGCATTTGCTTTGCCGACAGAAAATGAAATGTTATTTCACTGAGGTATTTATCTGAAAGGAATTTTTGTTGTTGCTTCGCGTGAAGTACGTTCAGAGCATGTTTTGCAGAACTAAAAGTTCAAAACATAATGTGATATATTTCTGAGTGTTGTTGTATTTTTCTTTCAGTGTTCGAAGAGACAAAGGACTGGATTTCAAGCTTGGAGCTTTGACTTTGTTTTGCTCGACAGCTGAGGATCAATTGGTGGTTTGCACGTCGGCCATCCATGTTTGGGCGGATTTCCTTTTCTCTCGGAACGTACAAACTGTTCAAGGTAAACAAAATACATCGCTCCTGCAAATAGCTTTTCGTACATAACACGGATTTTTAGTTGTACAAGGTAAATCACATCACTCCTGCAAGGAGCTTTTCATACATTACACGGATGTTTGGTCGCAAAAAGAATTGTATTGAATTTCACAAAGCTACAAATTATGTAGGATGTAAAAATCCAGCAAATTATATATGTGTAGTGGATTGAGAGAATTCTCACAAATATTAACGTGAAAATCAAGAAAAAGTTGGCAATGGTTTGAGAAAATTCTCATATTAAAGTATTAATGTGAAAATCAAGACAAAGGAGTCAGTGGCTTGAGACAGTTTACAAAGTATGCAGTGGTTTGAGAAAATTCTCATAAGCTTAAGTATTAATGTGAAAATCAAGGTAAAGCAGGCAATGGTTTGAGACAATTCTCATAAGTATCAGTGTGAAAATTAAGACAAAGTAGGCAGTGGTTTGAGACAATTCACAAAGTATGCAGTGGTTTTGGCCACTTGCAGTTTCTTTTGACTGATGTCTTGAAATAGGCAATATTTGTATTCTCGGTATCGTACTGGAACTAGCTTATAGTCGAGGCTTATGCGGGGGAATGTCATTAAAAATATTTGCATGTGAAAAGATTCCCCCGCACGAGCCTCAACTACACGCTAGTTCCAGTTCAATACTGTGAATACGAATATTGTCTTTTCTCCTAAGTGTTTTGGGCATTGTTTCTGCGAGACAATTGAAACTGAAAAGAAGCAAACAGCATTGTTATGGCAAGTTAAAAACACTTGCTAAAAGTAATGCATTGCCGTTCCACTTTGGTTTTATTATCTTGTGCTTTTAACAAAACCCATAAGTCCTGAATTTCTGTATTTCTATTCAGCAGATAAAGAATGATTTTAAAGCTTGTGTAGCAAAACATTTTAGCTTTTTATAGGCCATGTGAATGAAGCAAATGCGTTGTGTTAAAAGGTTTTGAATTTTGCTTGACCTTGTTTTTGTTCGTTTGTAAATTTATTGCAATCAGACAAAACAAAACAATCTCTCATGTGAAAGTCGTGCATGCTATTTTGCTCTTCCTATTTTTTTGTCATTAAGTTAAAAAACAATGACAATTTCATTTAACATTCCTGTTTTGAGTAGCAGATATCAGTTGCTTAGAAAATATATGCAAAAGCAAAATAAATATCAGGATTTTTGCACAGTTACAATTTTGCATCATGTTATTTCAGGACTATTGGTTCTAATGCTTTGCTTGTAAAGGGTACTTGTGTCAAATAAATATTCTGGATCATTTAGAACCTACCGTTAAACACCAGTGTATGAGCCGCACTTTTTTGCCCAAAATTTTTGTTCAAAATTGAGGGTGTGGCTTATCTACAGGAACATCTGCAAAAGCTTATCGTACTTTCCGGTGATATGAGTTGACCAGACTTTTTGAGCCTCAAAATTAAGTTTTATTAGAGGTGTATAACGTGGAACAAAAATTCTTTAACTTTAGATGATGTTGATTTCACATGCCCTACATGGGGGGGGGGGGGAGGGGAGGGGAGAAAAAAAAACAATGACCATTTGCCTCTAACTGGTTCACAAGTTCCTTTGTCATTGGAATTTCCCTGGACTGGGCAGTGGCTAAGTCCTTCTTTGACCAGTTGACGGTGTGAATGACCTTCTTGTTCCTACAAACAATAATGTAAAATAATGTAAGAACCTATGAGAGTCGCTGAAGGTTCACACGACCATTGATTTAGGGTATGAATACAGACTTGAATCCACTAATGAAACTCTGGTGTATTTTTCGTATTTTGAATAAAGTTAATATTAAGAATGTCAACAATATTGGCAACATTCACCAGTATGATAAGGCAGACACTGTTGTGTGCTGTGCACTCCGTCCAGAATCGTGGCGTGCATCAGTGATTATGACCTGTCAAAAATGAGAAGCAGTTTTCATACAGTGCACTGCAAGTACAAAAGTTAGCAATAAACAATTTTGACACTCGCATCCCCATTGTCTGCAATATAATTAGCTGACATTTGGGAATCCAATCTTGCTTCTGCAATTGAATCCTCATAGACTGCTGCTATCGAATCCGCATATCCCAATTTTTTGATGACTGTGTAAACAAAAAGAAACTTGCATTTCCTGTTATGTGCTTTTGAGTATTTGCTATTTCCTCCAGGGAAAATAGCTTGAAATATGAATAACAGGAAACCTTGGTGGCATGAAATTAACAGTTGTAAACTGACAGAAGGAAAAATGCTTCATTTGGCAGTAAAAATGATTCCAACCCGTGAAGTGGCATGAAAAAAAAAATTATTGAAAAATATACAAATGCAAATAAATGTTTATTGTGCATCATCATTATTAGTTTGAACCAAGTTGTGTCAGTAGTCTTATTTCAAAAGATACAAAGATACCCCCCAAACCTCTCATGATGATGAACATGCATGATGACCATTGATACAGTTGGCTCTCCAGCAACATTCATCAGGAAAGAGCAATCATCTACAGAAGAAATAAAAATAGTCACTGAGGAGAAATAATAACTTTCAGAGAGTCAACTGTATTTGTAAGGCCTTCAATAAAATATCAGTGGTAAACATAAATTCCAGTAGAAAACAAGAATATAAGTTATTTACCAGTGTCATGGTAGGCGTGTTCTACAGAACCCAATGATGCTGCCTCCATAAAACCCCTGTACTGGGTCTCAGTTAATCCAGCACTGATGAAACCATGGATCATCCTAATAAAGTTTGAGAATTTGTAATGTCAATGATAAATGTAAGATAAGCCATATTTAGAAAGTTTGGCAAAATGGCCCCTTGTGTACCATACCCCATCCAATGTTACAACTCCATGCTTCTAACTTTCAAGCACTCCATCAACCAAAGCTTTCATGTTGTTCTTTGCTTTCTCACACATTTCAC
The DNA here is from genome assembly GCA_022457155.1 of Cladopsammia gracilis. NCBI lineage: Eukaryota > Metazoa > Cnidaria > Anthozoa > Scleractinia > Dendrophylliidae > Cladopsammia > Cladopsammia gracilis. Next base: position 945,622 of record JAJGOT010000122.1, read on the forward strand.
TTAGAATGTCATGAATATGAGGAAAGATGAGTTTGATGACGTCATAAGACTGATTCTTTGATATCCCTTGGATACCAAGACCGGTTCAAAGTCTTGTTAAACTTTGAAAAGCCATGCCCGAAACAATAAATGCTAAAGCAAGTGCCAGGCCTACCACAGTTTGCCTTCAGGCTTCCACCATTGATGATTCTTTGAAATTAACACTCTTCAACTGGTAACCACTGCAGGCAAAGGTTATATTTACAGTTCCTCCAAGGCCCACTGTTTCCACTTTAGAAGCAAGCCTGCAAATAATTTTTGTCTATAAGCAGGTCATTTGTCAGGCCAAGGACAAGTTTTGACCTGACAAGGAGCCAGTCTGGTCGGACAAAAATTTTATTAGTCATTAGAAATTAAAATAGAGACATTAGAGACATTTCTGTTCTGTATTTCAATATAGACGGTGACCCTTCGTCAGAATGTTGGTTGAAAATTCAAACGGCTTAAAATTAAAGTCAACTGAGTGAAAAATCAATACTAACACCAGAAAGAGCACCTTTACATTAAATCAAGTATTATTTACCTGTTGATAATCAACAAATTTAAAAATGTTTGTATTATTGGCGGAAAACATATTGGCACCACACCCCTAGTCACACAAACACCTGTAAATTTTAGGAATTTTGAAATCATGATTTCTCAAAGAAATTGTGATATATTGCCTTGAACTTTTTTTCTCATTTCTATTAACTATTTTAATCCAAGCTCTTTCTTGCTATGTCAAATGAGATTGATTTTAAATTTTGTTTCCATTTAGAGAAGGGTCTGTTACATCTTGCAATGATATTAATTAACTAAAATGAAGAAAGTTTGTGTTTTATGGAGAATCAGAATCAAATGTGTCTGTATCTTCCTCTTCACTTCCGAAGAGAGTCTCTTCAGATTCCTCAGATGAAATGACTTCATCAGAAGAATCTTCTTTTAGAAGAACACATTTTGATGACCTCTGTTTGTAGACTTTCCTGGACTTTTGGTTTGGTCGTCTTCTCTTTGCTCTATCCCACTCCTTGACAGCCATTGAGGGGTCATAGCTCTCCAATGGTGGTCCTTCAGCTTGGATTCTTAGGAGATCCTGAAGAGTTCCCTGGGAGAGTGAAGCTCTCTTGGTTGTCTTCACCCTTCCCAAGTTGCTGAACATTCTCTCCAAGGCTGCATTGGAAACAGGAAGAGTGAAGAGTAGACGGATTAACAACAGAATGTTTTGCCATTTCAAAGCTCTTGATGAGTGGAAAATCTTGTACCATGTTGCTCTATAATGGCGAGAAGAAGGTGACAAACATTGCACTGTGTAGTCAAGCATGTCATGCCATTCACTGACCACTTGCAGCTGTGATGCCTGGAGTCCTTGTTGCTTGAGGGGTTCTTGGAAGTGGCTAAGATAGTATAAAATGACCTCATCCATTGACTCATTTCCACTGCTTATGTAATCCCAAGCTTCACAGTTCAAGATGGAGGAAATGGAGGCAATGTCAGTGCTTCCGCCAAGGCGAGCTTCCATTGCATCAGTCAACAAATTCACATAGTAGTTAGCATGATCGCTTAAATGTGCAATGGCATTTGTAAAACCTGAAAGTTGTACACCTTGAAATTCTTCGTTCTCCACTTTGTCTACGTAGTGTCTAACCGTTTGGAGCTTGTGCATTTCTTTGTGCTGAAGATTGTCAAGCTGTTTCTTCACTGTGGACATTGCAGAAGAAACTGTTACTGCATCAACATCTTCAGCCTGAAATGCCTGAGACAGAACAGCAGCTGGCTGTAATAAATCTACAAAGAAGCAAGCGTAAACAAATAGTTTACCACTTTTCCATTTTCTTAGGTAACCTTTCAGCTTTGCTTGATCACTCGATTTCACTGTTTTATCCAAGCTTAGTGTTTCCAAGTGCTGAATAAATAAACCAAATTTGTCAACAAGAACTTTCAAAGCTGACAGCTTGTGGCAAATCCATCTAGTACCACTGGCTTTTTGGCTTTACAGAGCCCTCTAGAAATTGAAAAGTCCCCTTGTATGCCAGGTGGAGTTCATAAAGGCCTCTCATTTTCTTTGGGCTATTCTCATACAAGTAATACAATCTCAACAATATTTCATCAACCTCTTTGAAATAAGTATTGCTAAGGGCATCTTTTAGGGCTAACTCCAAGCGATGAGCCACACACCACGAAAATAGGAACCAAGGAAATTCTTTTTTAAAAAGGGCTTGTACACCATTGCTTGCACCTCTGTTTGTACTACACCCATCCCCTCCGAGGCCAATGGGGACAGGGGGGATTCCCTCTTCATGTGGAAGTCCCAAGTTTTCAAGTGACCTCTTGATTCCAGCTAGTACTCCCTTGGCATCCGAACTTCTCAAATTCTCTATCGAGAGAAACCCCATGTTTACTTTCACCATTGGCTCCAAGTCACCACTTAACTGTGGCTCGGCTGGGGCAGGATCGAAATAAAGGACGAGTACTGCCTCCTGTTCGATGACTGTGTTGTCAGTGGTTGAGTCAAACAGGATGCTATAAAACTTTGATTTAGCTACGTCTTGTGTTAGCTTGGTAAGAACTTCGTTTGCCTGAAATGAAATAAACTCTGTTGCTGCGGTCCTGTTGCAGTACATTGAGCCGTGTGACACACCGTGTCTTTTCTCCAGAGCGATGAGTTTTTCATATTTTGAGAGTGGCAGTTCTTCTTTTACGACAAAGTAAGAGATGTCAAACTTTCTTTTTAAATCTTCCATCTGCTGGGGATTAAGACTAAACTCTAATTTCGGTTGATTTTGCTGGTTACTGTCGCTTGCAGTGGATGGAAGTTGACCTTGTTGCTTATTGTAGACGGAAAGTGCTATTTTGTGAGTATCAGATTTGGCATGGTCTACCAAGTTTGTAAGTCTAAAGTTTGTTGAGCCATCAATAAAGGCTCTTGAGAACTTGGGTCTGTTTCTAATCACGGATTCAAACTGACAACATACTTTGCATTTCAATGCAGTACAGTAGTGTCCCCTTTTAGTTTCCTCGCTATCATATATAAGCCAGGATTCTGCTTCATATTGTGCCAAGTCTTGGGTTTTCCACCTTTCCACTGTGGCACAGGTGAGTTTTCTTGACACCATCTTAGCGGAGTCAGGCTTCACCGCTGGCATGGCTTCAGAGTTACCCTGATCGACATCCATCTTTTTGGTCTTGGCACCTTCTGATTTCACCTCATTGTTTGGTCTCTTGATTGTTTTCTGGGGCGGTCCGTCAACCTTTGAAAAAAAATTGGTGATGATCCCCTTGGCTGGCCTTTTCTTTACAGGTGAAGGTTTGCTTCCAATCACACCTTGATAAATGCCAGGGATTCTCAAGTTTGAATCTGTCACATGAGGCACTCTGAAAATGGGAATAAAATGGTTGGGCTGGTACCAGCTCCCAGGCGTTGAATCTAGAGCGCCATCTCGTGACCACATGATGAAAACGGTGTCTTGTGCCCCCTGGTTCAAAATGCGTGGGAGTATCTTTCTATGGAGAAACTCTCTTATTCGAGAGGCTGCATTTGGATATACTGAATACACTGGCCTTTCTAAGACGCTAGCGAGTGCCATAAGGTGAAACATGCCACACCACACTTTTTCTCTGGAACATCTCTTTGCTTCTTCATTTATCGCTGAAATGCGATCCTTTCCATCCCATGTAGCCATTCCTTCTGCAGTCAAGCACAATGTGAACAGTGTATCTTTATCATAACCATTAAGTACACCAGAATTAAGATACTCTTGAAACGCAGGGTGCTTAGCATAGAAATTGCTGTTGGTGTAGAGTTCAAGAGTGGTCAACAAACGCAGAAAATGGTTCAGAGACTCATTGCCAACCAGGATACGTGATGCGGAGTTTAACAAACAGTCGCCATCTCCAGTCACTTTGCAAGCAAGGAATCTACTTTCTTCTCCCAAAATTATGTTGTCTGGAATAAGTGTTTGACCAAGCTCATCCTTGTCAAACAATTCAGGATTTTTGACTGATTGCTTTTGTTTCACCCAACATGCCACTTGTTCGTACTTGCTGGACAGCAACGAAACGAAACGTTGGTTTAGATATTTCAGATCAGATTGTGGGTCGCACTGCAGCTGTGGAAAATCCATAATTTGCTAACCAAGGAATGCTTTTTCACAGATTATGAAACTCGAAGTCTACGGTCGTGCTACTATTACAGTTTGCCTTCACTTACTTGATCACACATATTCCGTGTTTTCCCGCGTATCAAGTTTCCCACGACGTCTACGGTAATTACGGAAACAGCTATGAAACAACCTCCTGCATGGGCAGCTTATCAGCTTGGCACAAATTTCATCAGCTGGAGTTTAAAACTCGCAGTAACATTCAGAGACTTGAAAATTTGATAAAATAACTCTCCTTTGTGTAGCAAAAGTTTTAAGCGAATGGAAGGTAGTTTTTGAGATGAAGTTATTTTTGGAATTGGAAGTGGCCGTGATTACAAAGCGTGACTAATTTTTACATTTTCACAAAATCATCAATGCAGTGAGTCGTAACAATATTTGAACCAAAGATGTAAAAAAATAAGGAGCTACAAAACTGATTTGTGATCATACGGACGAGATAAACATTGGTTACGTTTTACAGTTTTTCGAGTTTTTGAAAGTGATTGCATTCAGGTTAAACGTGAGAATTCGGGCCGTAAATTTAATTTGTATAACATTTCAATCGGGTCAAATTACGACTGTAATTTATCTCACAACACTTGCAGATAACAGACAATAAGTAATAACATAAGACCTCAGATTTTAGTAGTTTTTCAGTGGAACGTAATTCAGACTAAATGAGGCTAAACGATCTTTCACGATGCCTTTGCAAAAAGGAATACTGGCGCTTGATGTGGCGTGTTTACATTCAACGTGACATTTGAGACTACACATTGCGCGTGATAAATTCTCGGAACGGAAGAAAAACGAAAGTCTGGAAAGTGATAACAAAGCATTTTTGCGTTGTATTGCGGTAGTATAATAAAAAGAACTTGTTCCATATTTGGCCACGAATTTCAAGAAAGAATATTTTTCATTGAAGCTGAAATGCCTGTCAGAGTGTCCGACCAGGCTCAGCTTTTACCTGTCAAAACCCCAAATTTGCCGGACAATTGTCCGATGACCGACTGTTATTGGCAGGCTTGTAGAAGGGACCAATAAACCTGGAAAAACATACATATTTTTTTTATAACTGGATGTGGAATATATAAAAAGCTTCTACCTGCACTTTAACTGAATGTACCTAATAATTTATAAATGATAGGCTTGGGGTGGTGATGTAACTTTTTTTTTGTAACACAAGGCCAAATCCCAATATGTTGGGAACATATTTTCCTTTCGAACATATTGGTCTAATTTTGACAAAAATAAACTGTACAAGGGTGGCAGATTTTTTGGGTGTGGAAAACAACTAAAATGATTTTTGCAATACATGTAATATATATAGTTTAGTTGGTATTTTGAATTACCTGATGGTGAATGACAAATTATAAAATGGAATTACAAGAATGTGTCAAAGGTTCTTCAAACACAATAACAGAAAGCTCAAAATAATGGAGACTAAAAGCAAAAAAATTTCTTACTTTTGATGTTATGTTAATTTTAAACAGATGTGTTGTTAGAAAATAGTTAAGTGAAGCCAAACACAAAACATGTTAAAAAAGACTTTTACAAACAAAAAATCAAAACAAAACCATAACATACCATTACATTCCTCCATAAAACATCAAGAAGTTTTGTTGATGTCTTAGACAAACTTACAGATCTGTGTCGATTTGCAGACACACAAACATTGTTCCACTTCATGAGGATTTTTGATGACCTTTGAGGTGGATGACAGTGAAGTATTCTCTAGAATGATCATTGATGTCCATTGCTTTTGCTGCTTGAGTCTTGCTTTGGCTGGTTTTTATCATTGTCAAAGCATAAATGAATCCCTTTTTTGTGGAGTACTTTCTCCACCTCCCGCGCAGAGAAGTAATTCATCTTCCCAGGTGAATAATAATCGACGATTGTTCTGGTCTCACCTTCCCTTGTTTCACTTTGAGCAGGCACAGTAAATTCTTGAAGAAAGAGTATTCCCTTGCCTCTTGTGGATAATAATAATAATAATAATAATAATAATAATAATAATAATAATAATTATTGTCAAACCATTCCTGTGGTAGTAGGCGCACTGGGGATGATCAAGAAAGGCATAGAAAAAGTAGTCACTGGCATCCCTGGCAACATCAACCTCTGCAAAATTCAGAAAACTGCACTACTTGGGACTGCCAACATCCTGCGCAAGACCCATTCCCTGCAATGCTGAGTAGTGTGGCCTCCACACAGGGCCTCATGGGTGCCCTAGGTCCATGGTTTGGACCCGGCCACCATGGAGAACACATAATTATATAGAGAACACATAATAATAATAACTGTTTATTCACAAATAAAACGTGGAAAGGAGATCAAAGAGGTTATCCCTTTCTAGTTTATCTCCCCCCCTAGACTAGTAAAAACATGAGTAAACAAACAAATATGCACATCACATTTTAAACTACAAAATAAATTTAAAATACACTTGAATAATTTAATGTTCAGGAGAAGAAATAGCATCTGAGCTTATTCTTAAAAATGTTCAAATTTTCTGCTTTGGCGATGTCTTTAGGAAATTTATTCCATGCGTCAATTATGACGTCGATTATGGATGCACTTGTCTTTCCCTTTTCAGACAATCTTTTTCTTTTCTCTTTTAGAGTGCATTTGTTTCTTTGGATGTGGTTCCAAAGGAACCAACGCCATGATTGTTTACTGACTTGAGAACGACAGTGCTTGTGAAGAAACTGGTAATGAGTAAAACGGAAGTAAAATGTACATCACCCCCCCTCCTGCTTGCCTAGCAACACCCAAACAAAGTCTGCCACTCATTGTAACCAGTGGTTTTCTTTCGTGATGGCGTCAAAGTAAAGCAAAAAGCGATTTACCTTGCGAATTGCCATTTTAAAGGAAATGTAGCAAACAAAATCCCATTTTTTCACAATAACTAGACAACCTCCAAAGTGAGCAATTAAAAATTCAAACATGAAAGAAAAAGCATCAAACTCAGGAAAAAATTCCAAGTTGCAGATGGGATTTGAACCCACGACCCTCCGTGATCTAGTTGGATGCTCTACCACTGAGCTACTGGGACTCTGTAGTGAGCAAGGGTGAAATGTGGGCTTTTGACCGGAACCGCATCACGCAGTCACAAGGCCAAATGATAACACATATGACTCACAACTGCATCTTGCCGTCACATTAAGGCATACATGACTCATAACTGCATCATGCAGTCACATTAAGGCATATCAAAGATGCAACCAACCAACCTCCAAAGTGAGTGATTAAAAATTCAAACATGAAAGAAAATAATAGCATCAAACTTGGAAAAAAATTCCGAGTTCCAGATGGGATTTAATAACTGCATCGCTAAATGGAGGTGGGTGCCTGGGGTGTCCAGGGGCTTCCACTGGAAGCCAGCCAGTCCCTAGACCAAATACCGCTCCCATGAGTAGCAATCCCCGCAACCCAGCCATGAGCCACAACACAAGACTTCCAGGGGAGGGGGGGTGGGCAAAATAAGCCAACTAAAATGCCCTGAAGATCGCTGACAAAGACTGCAACTGAGAGGCGCTAGAACACGCTACCATGTGCTTGCAATGATCCAACTGAGCAAGTGCCAATGCAAGAGCCGCTGACTGCTAGATAGTGCCATGACCCGCACTTTGTTAACTTAGTTTAATTGCATTTAACTGCATTTTATTTTGATTCTATTTACTCATTTTGTATGAAACTTGGCAGATTGTTGGTTTGAATGATTATGATTGTTTCTGTGCTTGGTACACCTCAGACAATTGCTAGATAAATTATTTCGATATTTTTTCCTGTGCAAAATAAGATTTCCCATAACTTGTAAAGGATATGTCAATTTCAGTGGAAAAAATAACCAATTTGAAATGAAGACAAAGGCCTTTGTGAACGATGTATTAAACAATTTTCTCAATTCGAATGCACTGCAGGGGTGCTATCTTAATTGGATTAGAGTGTGTATTATGTTTTGTACTACCACACAGTTTTTCACTTAATTAGAAAGTGAATCAATTCTGGGTTTCTGCTTTGTCAAGAGGCAGCTGGGCTTGTCTCCCTTGATAACTTCAAACCCTGGCTTTTTTCCTTAAATAACTGAATGCCTGTCCAAGGTAATAAGTGTGAAACCAAGGAAGTAAGCTGCTTCTCTTTAACAATGCCAGCGATTTCACTGCCCCAAATGTAGCTCTGCTTTCTTTTTCGTTGTTACATTTGAGACACTTGATTCCCTTGCATAAGTCACTGGATATCACTTTCTGAAAATTTCCTTTACTTTTTTCAACAGGTGATTTAATTATACCTTTCTTTTCAAGTGCTTTTCTTGCCTGATGACTTCTCACAAGTTTCTCCACCTTCACTTTTTTTGTTTGATGTTGCAGGAAGTACCTTGTTCGTTTTATCCACTACTTGCTTCTTTGCCTTTCAACTTTTAAATGCTGTTCCGGAGATACAACAGGATCAACACCATTCTTTCTGCTCTTTTTCTATCCTGGTGTTTCTTGGACCTTTTGTTGCTTTGGGTGTTATTTTTTCTTCTTTCTTCAGACTTATACTTACTACAAGCGATCAAGATACAAAATGGTACACATAGGTGAAAAGAGGTTATCCAGTTAGATGTCACTCTTGAAAGATAATCAAGGATAATGGAATAGAAATTCCCAAAGTATAGATGATAGCATTCAGGAAAGAGAACGACATGAGAATGGCACTTATTTCAGTAAAGTACAGGACAAGCAAGTTCATCAGGATCTGTGTGATCCACTTGCATCCATTTACATAGTAGAGGTGCATATTGGTAAGGATGTGCTTATCATCAAAGTGGCGTTTTTGAAGGAGCAGGTATTATAGTCATGCTTTTTCGAAGTCTGTGATCAATTGAAAATGTCTACAGTAAATTACTTCATAGCAGGATGGTTGGTTCTTTCAGTAAAGTACAGAGCAAGCAAGTTCATCAGGATCAGTGTGTACCACTTGTATCCACTTACAATGATGAGAGTCTGCAGTAGAAGCATGTATTGATAATGATGTGCTTATCATCAAAATGATGTTAAGTAATTCTAGTCATGCTGGTACAGAGCAAGCAAGTTCATCAGGATCAATCAGTTGCACTTGTATGTAGTTTTATGGTCCAATTTTGAGAACCATTGTTACATCACCTTTCATCACTTTGTGATGCCTATGATTTTTCTCTGTTGAAGGTTCCCAGCCTTACGTTTCTTTTACAGCAGGACCACAACCACGGAAGTTTCTTGTGGAAGAAACAGTTGTCTTCAAACTGTTGATAGAGAGATACTATAAATTATGAATTGTCACATGGTTACACTTTCTTGTAACTGCAATTAATAATCATGAGGGCATAACTTGTACTACATGCTGCATAATGACAGACTACTGTGAAATTATTCATTATTGCTACAACTTATGTTTGCCAGAAAATTTATACATGCTTTGAAATTTTTTCTCAAAGTGATCATTAAATATAGAAAGAATGAAGGAATAAAATAGCTAAAATTTGTGCTCTTTAAGATGGGGTATTTAAAGCACTATCATGCTTATGATTTTCTTTTTTCAAACTTAATGGATTTTTAATGAGTTTAAGAAGTTAAGCTTGAAAGGGTAAGTGTTGACTGATGTTTGGAAATGTGGCAGAAGTGTTTCTGTTGAGTAGTAGTCTAGGGCTGGATTTAAGCCTCGTTATGGAATAGGTGGAATAGGTGTTTTGGAATATCTAGATGTTCAACAAATAACATTATATTATTGATTATATTATCATTGATTATATTATATTATATTATTATTATATTATATTATATATAATATATTAATATATATTATATTATATATATTATTGATTATATTATTATTGATTATATTATCATTATATTATTGATCACATTAATCATTAATAATTGCAAATATCTGGATAAAACTGTTTGCAATATTATTTATCTATATCTATTTTTGCTTTTGGGCTTTCTGGTTTTGAACCAGTTCTGAGTCAGCAACTAATCAAATCTAAGAGAGGCCTGTAATTAATTTAAGCAGGTCTCTGTCAGCGAAGGAATATGCATCCAAGACTCGCAAATCATGTTTTACCATCGCATTTTTTAAATTTGGCGATTTCTCCATTGCTTTACTAACAACTGAAGCATCCACAATTTGAGGGGTGACAATGTATTTGTAGTTATACCTTGTTTCCTCATAAAACTTTGATTTGGAACATTTTCTACCCCAATTTACTCTCGATACCTGAATGGCATGAGACAAGCCATTTGAATCAGTTGCAACCAAGTCGTACTTGGCCGCACATGGGGTGTGCAACAAAGTTTCCTTTGAGAGTTCATCTGGAATAACAGAACTTCTGTTTGACTTTAAATCCAGCTGCAATGAGGTAAAGTCTTCTGTACCCTTTTGAACACCATTACCAAGGGAGTAGTAGTAGTACACCAGTTCGTTGGCTTGCAGCATTGCTTTACGTATCACATGCTCCAAAATGAAACCAGATAGGGGTACGACCTGCCCATTGAACAAATCATGCAAAGCTTGAACATATGCTTTCATCCCTTGTGTGTTGTTGAATATGAAATCTCTGGCAGTATCTGCAACCGCCTTGCTCACGGCGCTCACAACATAGCGTATTGGTTGCGAATCACTTGATTTCAACAATGTCCATGGTATATCTAGTGGATTGAGTCCAGCCTTATCGAGGTCAACCTCTTTGTCTATGACGTCACAATATGCCGGGGGATTTCCCCTGGCTACTATGAGCATGACCCCCAGCTACTTTCATAGGAAAATAGAAGGATAATAGAACCAAAAGAACTACCCAGCTGTTTGATTCCCCGCCTACTAATTGCATTTACCCAGCAACTTGAAATGTTAGTGACAGCCCTGCCCCATGAAAATTTGATTTCAACTGGATAAAACTGTTTGCAATATTAAATTTACTGCTAATTTATCAAGCAATTGAGGTCACAAGGGCCTCGAGGGCCAAAACCAACATAATTATTAGCCTCCTGAAAAAAGTCACTATTCAGTAACCCAAGAACTAATTGAAAAGTGTGATGCTTGCAAAAGACCAAAATTTAATTTCACTAAGTATTTAGAACCACCTCCCAAGATCGGGCAGTGTTTACACTTTATCTGCACCATGCTCACTCAGGAAAAGTTGGTTACGAATGAACAAATGGTTTGAAACACTTAGTGTTAACTCATTTGTGGGGACAAAAGGGACACTTGAATGTTGTGTTTTTCCTGGGATCACGCGTGTAGGTCACGCATGCGTGTGCTCACCTCTGAGACAGTCAACAAGCCATGTTAAAAATTCTACCAACTTTGTTTATTTACAGACTATTTTCCTATGTACAAAACGACTATAAAAAGCTACGCAAAAATACTATTATTTTGTAAATAATTTACAACTGGAAGCAATCTTATGTACAATCTTTCGGAAAACTATTTTTGAGAGTAAAAAATCTATGTACAAACTTGAAAACTTAAATATCTAAGGGAAGCGTGCTAACTCCATCTGCAAGAACTTTCCGTTTGGGGTAAAAATAAGAAAATGCATCCCTGACTTGTTCATAAGTGTTCATCATATTATTATTTACTACTCTGAAACCGTGATTCACCCTGGAACTATTTTGTTTTGTGAGCAACACTTGTAAATACTTGTGTTTGTTGATGTCATTACATTTCTTGTTGACACCTTTACAACTAAACTTATCCTTAGCCCCAAAACAGTAACAGGTTTTACGACACAATCCAATAATACCTTGACCCTCTATATCTACTTTGAAAAGACCTGGGGTTCTCTTATTGTACGCCTTGAGTTCGGGCATATTGGCACGCGGAAACCAGTTACATTTGTCTTGCTGAAATTCTTCTCTTAATTCGGGTTTCACTAGACTTTCCACACTTTCTCTTGAAATGGCAATATACACACTGTCTGTGTCCATCTCACACATTTGATAATCGCTGCAGTCTAGATACTTAATCTAAAAAATCATAAAACTGTAACATGCGAAGTTTCGCATACTGGTACACAAAAAAATCCGATTTGATAGGGTAAGTTTAACTTGATGGTTTTTTACACGACTCTATTTTATACCGGTGTCTTTGATTATGTTGTCCAGTTTCCAGAACAGTAGGGTGTTCACTTTCCTACTGGCCTGTGTCATCACAACACTCCACGTTCCTATGCTTTAGGAGGTTTGTTATACAGCGACCGTATGAGCTATTTCCAACCTAAAAAGATAAGATTTATATAAGCTTTCTGTATATAAAGATATCGTTCTCTTCCTTTATGATCCCTGAAAAGAAACAAAAACTTACCAACTTCATTGTATCCGCAATGATGGCTTTGTTAGGGTCTGCATCGCATGCACATCTTGCGTCTCCAAACGTTTTGAAGCAGGGCTTGGGAGTAAACTCGATCACCTGGTACACTTTGGTCACCTCCAGTCCATGTTCCAAGTACCACTTGAGGAGGGGTGTGGCCAGCAGGATCTTGTCTCCTTTCATGCTGCCAATAAGGCTGCGTCATGGTTGTGCCATGATTTTGTTTTCCTCCCGTATGCTCTCCAATATCCTCTCGACTGATGTTGGTGTTTTTAAAGATTGGCACATCTCACGAAATTTTTTTTTCAAATGCTCTGGTACGCGAATATCAACTTCCACGCAACCAAAGAAACGCTTATTTCACACCTCGCTCAAAATTTGCTCCGCACTCATGATCTTAACTCTGTTGAGGGTTCTTCGAACTTCCGTGGCAATGAATCGCTGCAGTTCACGATTTGTTCCTTTCAGCCATCTCCATTCGCACTCCCACATCTCTACCATGCAGTATCCTTTGCTGCGAATGTACTCTGTATTGGCTCTGGTTTCTTTAAGTAACTTGACCATAGGTTTCTTGCGTTTCTCGTTATTTTCTTTTCCCTGATTAAGGGCGCAATCGTGACTGTGCCAAAAACACCCGTGAAACTGAAAGACATCTGTGTCTGGGTGTGAAAACCATCCACGGGTAATTTCCGATCCCCAATGCACTTTTCAGTGTTGTTGAGTTGACGAATATGGATTCTTTCCTTGTGTGCCACCCACTTGTGCTATTCAATTGCCATGCATACAGAGCTTTTAGGTTTGAAGTTATCTTCCGCAAGGTGTCGTGTGTAACTTCCCATTGGCATGTTCTGCATAATGGCCCAGAGGTACAAAGCGTTCGCGTCATAACCCACGATTTTCTGACAGCTTAGCAGCCTCGCCTTTTTCTGCTTCTCCGAGTTTGGTTTTGCCAGTTTCATGATAGCAAAGAGACTGAAGTACATTTGTTTGTCAAGGAATGAAAACACATATTTCATCGTCAAGTCAGGAACAGAAATTCCATTTTGAACATGTCGATCTTTCTTTCTTACCAGAATGCACTCATCTCTTCCACCGCCTCTAGGAAAGGCAGCACATCCAAGTTATTGTACGGGGTGAGAAACTCTTTATGATCATCTGATTTTCCTCCCACACTTGCTGACAGTATCAGTACTCTTCATCTGAGATGTTTTGGTTCTTCAGACTTGAATAGAAGGTTTCATGGGACCCATCTGTCCACTCGTACGGAAAGAACCCTTTGGTCTGTTCGCATTCGTAAGCTTTCAGGAACTGGTCATAGCTGAATCCAGGTGCTAGATAGCTGGTGATATCCAGAAACTTGAGGAACATGGTCTTGTGAAGCATGTGATTGTTGTTTTTCTTCACAGAGAACTTGATGGGGTGATGTTTGATGAGGTACAGCAACAGAAATCGCTTGGCGATGTTGATATCATATTTTCCCAAGTTAAAACACAGCACTGGTAGTTCATCTATGTAAGCGTTGAGTTTTTCTTCTAAGGTCTTCAGCACTTTATCATCACTGATGTCCTCTGAGCCACCTACAATATCTTGTAACTCTTCTAGCTGGTCCCACGTCTGTCTTAGTTGCTGTCTTCTTTCTCTGTCGACTTCAACATTCAATCTTCGGTAAAAGGAGGGGTTGTTTTCATCGCTCGGCTCATCGTCAACGAATGCACGATCTTCATTCTCAACCTCAATCTCTTTATCTTCTTAGTCATTGCTTGCCATCAAATCAATCCCTCTGCTGTCACCTTCGCTCTCTTCTTTACTATTTTCATTTTCGCCAGACTCTTCATTTCCTTTGTGGATGTCTATGAGTATTTGCGCTAAGCGGTCTTATGTTTGGTCAGGATTGCTCGTGGTTTTTAAAGCTTCAAAGATGTCTGCAAACTGTTCGCGAAGTAGGGAGGAACTTTAAGTGCTGATCTTGGTCAGGTACTTGACAAAATCTTCAAGCAGTTGAGTCACCTTCCGAGAAAACATTTTGGTTCTTTATAACGGTACATTTTTTATTTTTATTTTTATTATTTTGCCACACACAATGAATTACAAGCAGAATAAAAACGATAATAAATAGGTTGACTAACATTAAATTTAAAATTTGTACATTACTGGGAGGAGTGACTGTGGCGGGGAAATCTCAGAGAAGCCAAGCTTATAAGGAATAGAGATTTCCCCCCACGGGCAATTTAAATACTAGGCGGCATTTTAAGAAATAAAGTAAAACGTCATTTATTTAAGAATATGTGTGTTTACAGGAAAATATAGATATAAGGTGTTAAGGTATTTAGGTTGTATTCTGTCTGACCCTTAAAAATGGTTTAATCATATGCTTAAATATACTATAAGACGGGGCATTTTTGATTACTACATTACTGCATACACTCACTCAAAGGCAAATGGGTGGATTGCCAGTTTAACTTGTCTGTGTTCTTTAATTCTTGAGCTTTCTCTTTATCAAAGTAACATTCAAAATCGAAGGTGGCGCGATACGGGAAGTAACGTGCTTCTTCAGGGATCATGATTCTTTCATCTTCTAGTTATTCAAATACGGTTTTAGGTTTTAGGAACATGGTACGCTCCGCCAGGGTAGTTGGGCCACACTTTCCCATCACAGGTCTTCTCATGATGATTTAGCCTGAACCCGGTCTTCCAATACTTGCCGCAGGGAGAACAACAGAAAGATTTACTGTAGCAAGCAAGATCTTTAATAATTATGAGAAGTGATTTTCGTGGAGATTGAGGTACAGAGTGCTGTCATAGTGGCGGTGTGAGCAGTGAATAAGTGTAGCAGCAATGTCAGGTCTATTTTCTTCCTCATCATCTTCGGTGGAGCCGAGGGTCTGAGTAGGCGCGAGACTGTACACTTGTTTGTTCACCTCGTATTCTTTCTCCAATTCGTCTAGTTCAGACAACTTGACTCCATGGAACTTCTTTTTACACAGACTAACGTCTTGGTACTGTACTGTTGGTACTCTCTCCAAATTGTTAGTATGACAGCCATTATGGAGAGCCAAACAGAGAAAGAAACAGAGATTATCTTCATACAGTTTATCTCTTTGGATGTTATGATCAAGTGGTTCTATTCCATGGTTGTCGACGATGTACCCGGGAAGATATTTCCCTCATCCGATGGGATGATCACGGATTTTCCAAGCAAACCAAGTGATGTTTGTCACTAGATCGACCACCCATTTGCTGTTTGGCCTCTGCTGGGGAATCCACTCTTGGTAGTCGATGTTGCTGATTTCTTGTATAGCACGCTCTAAATCGTCTGGTGTAGAGATCAGGAACGGCAGTTCTAGCACCAGGTTATTGTTCGTGGACGGGTGATGGTATTGGAGGGCGCCGGTTTCTGTGTTTCGCAAGATGAAACCAAATGAAAAGTTGACTTTGAAGACAGTGGATTGATCAGTACAGATACAGCTGAGTTGTTTGCTGAGGGAAGCTCGACTGATCATGGAGAGGCGAAAATTGTACCAGTCTTGCAAGTGGTTATGGCGGCTAAAATGCGTACGGATCTGTGATCAGTGTTGACGGTACAAATCGGTAATATTTTCTTCATTGCTGAGAATGAGGTTTGAAGGGATAAGGACTGGATTGGCTTGCCAACTTGAACTAGCTTGGTTCTGAAGCGGTACTTGTGCTTGCTTGGTCTGACCTCTTAGATCCTTTCATGGACGGAGCATCTGATATTTTCTGGAAGGTGTGGACGCGTTGATGGGACTTAAAGTTCTCCAAACGGGTGAATGGTTTGCCACAGGTCTCGCACTGATGCTCTTTTTGAGCCTTTTTGGCTGGAGATTGACCACCACTACCCTAAAATAATATTATCTAGTCTTAGTGATATAACCCTCTACGATCGAATAGACTTACACATTGAATTGAAAAACAGTATCTTAAGTTCAGTTGAGAAGTAGTATTCACAATAAAGTTCAAGATTTGTTTGTTTTGATTTCATTCACCTCATTGAATGATCCCAGTTCTCTCTTGGTCAACAACAATGAAACGAGAATTGAGTGTTTGATCAGTCAATGATAAAGAAGGAATTGAGCTTTTGATCGTATAGAAAACATGTGCATTTAGAACAAGACTAAAAACAAATCACTTACTTTGAAAAAACATTTGATCAAACATTTTAGAACAAGACTATGGAAAGAGTTAGTTCAGAAAAATGTGAATGCGTAAAAACAACTCTGTTGATATAAGTTCCACTAAACATGTCTCTAAAACGTTTAAGTAACGTTTGTAGTCGGGACCTCATTGCTGGATGCCTGTGATATTAAGAGAATAAGTTACGTTAGAGAGAATATTGAATCTTTACCACTGGTTATTTAAAGCAATGTTTGAATGATCTAAGAGTTAAAATTAACGCTCTAAAATAGTTATGACAAGAAAGTTTAGAAATCAACTAGTAATCTTAAAAGCGTTTTGCTCGCGCATTTGTCTCTGCAATGGGAATAGTTATGAGAAGAAAGTTTAGCAAACTTAAAAGCGTTTCACTAACCATTATCGTGGTTTCAGGAATAACCTCAGATGTTGGCAAAAGATCTTTGGTGTGATCGGATGGAAACTGTAAAAGAAAGGGGAAATTGGTGGTGATACAAGACCATTGGTTTAGAAAAAGAGAATAATAAAAATAAACAGATCAAGCAAAATATTTCAACTTACTTCGAGTTCTTGCACAGTCAATTCTGTCAATCGCGCAAACGCCAATGGAACAAAATTCTTTGGAATTTCAACAGATTCCGTCAACATCTCCCAGTTACGGACAGTTAAACAAGCACTCAAAGCAGCTTGAAGATCAACAATGTTGGAGAAAAAAGCCATTTTCAATGGAATAAATGTTTCGATAATGGAACAAAGTTTTCAAATTTCCAGCTAGCTCAAGTTGATCGAAGGAATGATAATGCTTAAAAAAATCTGCGCTTTTTATTCAAACAGACAACAGAAATCTTAAGATCCAATCAGGGTGTGAATAAAGCGGGCAAGTTTGGGCAAACCTATTGTTTCTATTGTGTTGCCTTGGTATAGGTTAAAATTAGTATACAACACAAAAGGAATAGGTAGTTGACGTCATGAAAAGGGAATACGTTTATTAATATTCATTAATAAGTTACCTATTCCAAATTAGTATGCAGGAAGGCATATTGTGATATCACTGACTAGGCACCTAATTCACCTATTCCATAGCACCTATTCCACTTATTCCATAACAAGGCTTAAATCCAGCCCTAGACTACTACTCTGCTGGTTTCTCACATGATGGACTACATGGGAAACTGAGGGTAGGCAGCATTTGATGATGGAACCACAGTCACTGTAAAAGTGCAGGCGTTAGTAACTGATGTTGAAGCCAAGTGTGGTGGGAAGTGTGTGCTGTTGGTTCCCCATAAACATTGGACCAGATGAACATGTTGCTGTGGCAGGTTTTTGAAACTGAGGGTAGGCTGCTTGAAGAGTAATTGCTTTGCCAGATTCAAGGATGATAACCAGGGTACCTTTCCCAAGTGCTTCCATTAGTTACTAAAAGATAAAAAGTAAAGGGTTTTGAGTCGGCTGTTCTTGAAGTTGTTGATTTATGGGCTTAGATTGCAATAATCAGTGCTTTTCTCATACGCTTTGATGATGTCTTTGACGGTTTTCTTTTCAAAAAAGTTACTAAGGCTCTCAGTTTTCTTGGTTTGTTTTGTTTGAAGTAGACACTTGCTGTACCTTCAAATACCTGCACCTGCAAATTCATGGTCAGTTGTTGTTTTGCCTGTGATAGCTTTAGAAATTAGCTTGCTGACAGTGTTTTGCTTGGCAACGGTGAGTGTATAAATCTTTTCATGTTTCATGACCTTGGTTTTGAGTTTTTTACTCATTGCAGTAAGTCCAGTAGATGTAACTCCAGACAGGGCCCCAATGCCACCAATTGGTGCTCTAGTGATGATGCCAATTCTAGTGAGTGCAGTCACAATTCCAGCTGAAGAAAGTAAAGCAGTGATAGATCCAAGGCCATTAGCTGAACCGTGAACAATAGAATGTGATTTTTTTATGTTTCAGCAACTTGGCAAAAATGGTCAGCCCTATTCTTTAATTCTTTTTGTAAATTAGAGATTTTTCAGGCGAAAATCATTAGCAGTTGGCAAAGATGGATAGAGCTTTTAGTTTCACTGTATTGAGGCATGGCATTATTATAACATTTTTTAATTAATTTCTAATTCAAATTCAAGCGGAAGCCCATTGAAATTGAAAAGTTCATTGTTTTCATCTACATGTTAACATCTGTGTTAAAGTTATGTGTGAGCTATGTTTACAGTTGGAGCTCGTTAAGATTACAAGATAGCAGGATGATTGGCTCTTTCACTATAGTACAGTGCAAGCCAGTTCAAAACAATTCGTGTGAACAACCTGCATCTATTTACAAGGGTGAGAGTCCAGTGGAAGCATGTATTGCCAAAGATGTACTTATCATCCAGAGCAAGCAAGTTCATAAGGTTCATTGTGAACAACTTGCATCCATTTAGTCTTGGGAGTCATGGTGAAAATATATCACATATTTTATGTATCTTTTCAGCTTTAATATCATGGGTGATTTCCTCAATCAAATTGATGTAGGCCTGACTGAGTCTCTCTTATTTTCCAATTTACATATTTCATGTGTGGGAAAGTTCGATTCTGTCAAACTACCAATAGGATCAATTGTGGTTGTGGTTGCTGAGCCTCCTTTTGTTGATCTCCATTGACTGCTTAACAGTCAAGACACCACAAAAAGCCTTAACAAGCTTGAACATTGACACTGCAGTAGAAACAAAATCAAATGGCCATTACAATTACTGTGGACGATCCTTCATGTGTATGTAAGCATTCCAATCTGAAAGAACGAAAAAGGTTTTAAAATTCAAGCAACATATGTTCCACTTCTTTCCTCTTGTGTTACTATCAAGCTGTCAAGCTTGCATAACGATGACAAGCGTAATAATGTAGTTATTCTGATGATTTGTCCATAACAGGGCAGGCTTGCCACAGTAATATTTCAGTGCAATTTGTGATCATTGGAAAACTAAAACATCCCACCATTTACACGAATATTAAGCTTAATTTGAGCAAATGCAATTTGGAATGCAGTTTAATTTTTGTTTTGGGATGTACAAAATTGGTCAAAATGTGTTGATCAGACTCTGTAGTAAGGAGTAGACTTACACTCCTAATCATGTGTACACACCGTCAGACTGGCTACAAACTGATGGGCTGGGGTGTGAGCTGTAACGTAAATCAGTATTGAATAACTGAATGGTTAAAGACAAATGATTGGACGCAGTGTATGTACGATTGAGGTGTAAAATGTCCTGATTCAATATGGTTCTTGTAAAAATCTGATGTGCATACACACAACTGAAAAGTACAGGGATATATTTGAAGGCAGTATTATTGTAACAATTGAATGTGCATTTGCCCATGTCTTAATGGTGTACAGGCATAACTGAATTACAAAATTGATTGGCAGAGGCATAATTGAATAGGATGCAGGCTTGACTGAATAGGCACAATTGTTTAATAGCAAAAAAGCTTCATGTTGTATCTCTGATTTTCATGGTGATCAATTGATGGGCATTTCATGTTTGATTCCGTGGGTACTATCTGTTATAAAAGTCCATGCCATTCTGAGGCTCATCTTTCCATTCTCCATGTGGAGTTGCCTTGCAGCAATTATTCCATTCTTGTTTGGATATTGATCAGAGACCCTCGACTAGTATGTCATTTGTTATATAACAAATCCTGTAACAGTACAATTGCTCTTTGGTATATTTTGTTAGTGGACATACTTGATGCATTCAAGTGTGACTGGCCCACTTTCCTGTGTAGTTGTACTTGTCAAAAGTCTTGCCAAGTTCATTCTCAATTAAATCGTTGAGGTACAACTGTTTAATATCAGCCATATCAAAAATGTTCTTTTAAAAAAAGTATTTATCATGCAGGAAACATGATGTTAAGAAACAAGCCGAGGCACCAATCACTACATGAAATAATGCTTGTACATCCTTAGTGTACTATGTTGTTGTGCCTTATTGTCCTCTCATTACACCACAAAATCGTGGCATGTACTAACACTGGAACACCGCTTTAACTGGGAGTCATTTTAAGACTAGAATGTCTTGTGTTAATATATATAGGTAGGCTTAGCCTGACAGCGGAGCTCTCTGAACAGAAACGATGATGATATGCTTAACTTATTTGAAATGTTGGAAGCACAAGAAAAATAAGAATTAAGATTAAAAACAGTAAGCTTATTAGGCGACTGTCTGCATAGTACATTTAGACTGCACAAATTCCACAAAAGCTCACAAAAACAACTTTTTCTCGGTCTAGAATAACTAGTATGACTAAATTCCGAATAAAATACACCTGTTGCGTATGGAAAATTGCCCGAGAAACTGATTTGGAAATCAAAATTTGGTAATATTTATATAATCTAGAGTGTCACGCAAGAGAAATAAATTCTCAAAAATCGTCCTACTTGGGATGGAACAAGTTTGATCGTCTTGAATAATCGAGGGTAACACTTTTGAAAGTCTGCTTGTAAGAGCTTTTAAACAAATTTTGTAATCAACATTGAGTAGTGAAATGGTGAGGTTTTTCTTATCATCTTTCTTGTAAAGTAATCTAGTCCGTTTCCTTGCATTGAATCACTGAGATAATTATTTTCCAAACTAAATTTATAATTTCGAACAGAATAGGGCCTAAAAGATACCAGAATTTAACGTAATCCGTCTGTAATTTATAGCCCTTTGCAATGGTTGTCAAAATGAAATTTGGAGCGTCAATAGATCTCCAAAACCCTAGATTTTTCTTCAGACTACCCTTAACACTTAGACTGTCCGCTTTCGAGTTCTTCACAATATCCTCTACCTGTGCCGGGTACTCTTCACTGCTTTGGTTGAAACTGAAATGATTGGCTTCCAGCCGGCTTGATATAAAAATTTGAGAGTCTAGGGTATGTATTGTAGTTCTGGGACTGGTAACCTCCTTGCCAAGACATAAATCTGCAGTCCTAAGCCCAATGCCTAAGTTGTCGCCAGTAGCATCTCTATGGCCTACAAAATAAAGCAAAACAATCACCTGGGGGGCAGGTTTGGGGGTAAAAGGATGTGGAAACTGTGTGGAACTGCAAGCGTGAATGAAATTCATGAATTGGCCAAGGTCTATAAGTACTAGAAAGTTGACCAATAGGATGTGTGTAATACACAATAGAGGGTGCAGCAGGTGATAAAGTGAAACAAGTACAATGAATTACTTGGAATACCAGCAGAAATACATTTATAGTAAATTTTACTATTAACATGTTTGACAGATAATAGGCATGTTATATTATCACCAAAATATGCGATATACCGTGAAATTGCAAGTACACTATATACTTAATCAAAGCGACAAAAATATGTGCCTTTTAGTGTTCCTCTATTTCTTCTTCATCACTTTTATCCTCATCTGAAGTAACTGAGAGAGTGTTGAATTGGTTGCAGCAGATATATTTTGTTGGTGAAAAGTTCATTTCTCTGAACTTAGATTACAACTAATATGTGGGCATAATTAACATTTGACGATGTCCAGTGAATATTGATGACTTCATCTTTGATTGGTGCTGTATCTGGAGCCTTATCAAGGGACAAGCAAGCATTTACTCCTCGTCCTTTGTGACGTCTTGCTTCCAGTGTGCCATTTCTAAAGTTTTGTGTGAAATTAAAACAAGTAGACAGGGAGATTGTAAAATCCTCTGGTGCCAATGCTAGAATTGCCTCTGGCTTCTTTCATGTTGTTTTACTATTGGATGCCGTATACAAAAGTTCCTTTTGAAGTTTTGAGTGACTCTCTAGCCCACCACCTCCATGCTCTCTGTGGTAACCTTCTCCAAATTTGTACTCCATAATGGCTATGAGGTCTGGAAATTCCTCTACTTTTAGCTTGCGGCCCATTTGTGCACTGTTTCTTACCCTAAGTTGCTTAATCTTTTCTGCTTCTAGTGTCCTTTTTATTAAATAACATTCTTGTCGTTTGGACAACTTCCTTTTTCCAAGTTCTTTCCGGATATCTTCTCTTAACTCGGAAAATCTAGGAATGAGATAGGACTTTGTTTAATGGAATCATTGTTTGAGGTGTTTGAGGTGTTTGCAAATTGCACGCAAGTGATCTTTGAAAAAATATATTTCATTGCACTTTTATCTCTCTCTGTATCCATATAACTGAGCAATGTTTTATAAGTCCTGCCAATTTGGTTTTTCGATGTGCCTGATTAGTGAAATTAAAAGTTTCTGTTTGGAGTAAATCTGTCATCTGTTAAAAAAAACTCCCAGAAGGTCCTTCGTCCTTGCTTTCCATGACGAAGCCATTGCCCTTTATTTTCAAGTGCATTATATTCAGATGTTTTGATAGAAGAGTGTAAATTGCGGAAGACGATGTGTGTACGATCTTGGGTTCATTGTCATTTTGCATTTCGTTAGATTCACTGATCTTCCTCTTGTACGTCTGTCCTGCTTTTCCACTATTCCCGTTAAGTGAGCTTTTTTCCTTCCCATCAGCACCATGGACCATTCCCTCAAGTCGACCGATACTGTTGGACAAGGATTCTCTTGTTTCAGAGCCTAATAAGAAAGAAAACTTGTCCTTGTTCACCACTTTCTCCAGTTTGACAGCTTCATCTTTTCTCTGATCATGCCTCACTTGCCTTTGAAAGTTCCCCTTCTTTATTGTACCATTCAGCTGATATTGCCAGAGGTAGGGACGGCTTGAATGGGGAAGGCTGAACACTTTCTTTGGAATTTCCTGGAGACAAATATAACTGGATTGATAGAGGCCAGGCAACTGGAAATGGATTCGCGCAATTCATCATTCTTATTGTCGTAATAGGCATTGAAGTCAAATGCCAGTGAGGCCTAAACGCATAAAAAAGTTTGCATTTACTAGCATTTGCGTTTACAATCGTCTTTGTGTGGATGGGGCCTGAAAATAAAAAAACAAATATTTCGCTTTTTTAAATAGTTGAATTTTTCCAGAAAAAAAACACATCAAAACGTATAGAAATCACAAAGTGAACAAATTAAACCTTTGCCTTTAATTGTAGCAAGGTTGACAATTTTCTTTCAGTTCTTTTATCGCACTAATTTGAGCAAACAATTCCCTTCGCTTTGTTGTCTTATTCATTTTTACAAAAGCATTTCTCGAAGAAGTAGCGAGGCAGTAATCATGTTTGCTTTTCGACAACACTGAGAAATTCATTTCTACCAAACAAAATCTACATAACACACTCTGGTATAGACACTTTCATTTCACTCCGTACACATTATTTAAACATTCAGTATAGCACTGTACAGTGGAGCAAAATTTACACTGATTTACACAACCAGCTCTTTTATTTGGTTTCGTGAACTAGCTCTTATTTGAATAAAGTCCCTCTCACTCAAAAAGAAATGTTTACACTTCTAGAAACATTTTGGTACATAACACCGCAACTATTATCGCACAAAAGTTAGTTGTTTCCTTGGCTTAACTGCTGAATACCCTGCCATATGTACATCGACTATATTTCAGGTACACGGAAAAAGCATGTCGCAGTGAATCGTGAAGACTACTTATTCTATATTTCTCGTTCTAAAAACGTGTTCTATATTTCTCGTTCTTATTACATACGCCCCTAAAAAATAACAGAAATTCATTAAATAACGTGGACGAACACCATGTTATATTCTGCGTTATATTCTGCCTAGCCCAGCTTCCACATCTAAACCGGCAGCCCAGAATGTTCTCCATGTTCCAGGCAAGGTATCCTACAGATATTTTCTTCTGTGGTCTTTGCAACTTTGCATTTTCAATGACCGCAACCACTTGTCAATTCTCTATTGCAAGAAACAGCGCTTAACTTTGAAAGAACTTCTCCAAAAACCTGCCTCCAACGTTCACACCACTTTCACGCTCAAAAAAAGTTTACGCATACACCGGAAGTTTACACATACGGCGGAAGTTGATGATGATATCCATTCAAGTAAGCTAAAATATTGTGTCCAACAGACAACAATACAAAGAGAAGTTGGGCTCAGTATAATTATACTATTTCGCTTACATGAACAGCCAACCACTCTCTAGAGTGCCCTCTAAACTTCGTAGTTGCTATTAGCAACTACGAACTAAAAACGGAGTAAGAGTACCATATAGACTTAAGAGATCAAACCTACTATCAAGATATTTTATATACTAACACCAGAACTTAAGCTTAATTATATACAGTGTATCATGTTTTCAGCAAACTGCTAAAATTTTTGCTTAAAATTTCTCTTGTAAAAGTATTCAGAAAAAAATTCAAATGAGCAAAAGAAGGCTTACCTTACACCCTTGGCATCAGAGTGTAAGTTTGGTAGATGGTTTCGGACTTTTCAGTGTAAACACAGTGTAGCTGCTTGGTGCATTTGGAACTGTCAAAACCGATCCACAAGTGAACTATAAAACTACTATAATTTAATTTACCTGTGCCGTTCTTTTCTGTAAATTCTAGGAGGAAGCTGATAATTTCATCTATCACCTACACTGTCAGTCCTCTTTGAGGGCAAAGACAATCAACAATTGTGAAAATCATGGTTCAACCAGACTTCTTGAAGCGATCGAACACTTTTGGGACATGTTTGATCGCAATCATGGTCCACATGACCACATCAAATCCCAGCATTAACGCGAGCAGGCCAACCACATTGAAGTCCATCTTCTTTTGAAACGTCTTCAGAACTTCAGACACTGCCTTAATTAAGGTCACTCCAAAAATCACTTACACGTCTAAATAGTTGCATACCCTCCCAAGTTTCACTCAAAATTCCCTCCGGCATAAAGTGGACCTTCAGAACATTCAATTTCGATGCCATCTTTGATGATTTGATCTGTTATCGTTACCTGACCACTAACAGCTACCATAACACCACTCATTACCAGACCACAAACAGCTGCATTGCATGTGCGCCAATATGCAACTATGCTCCAATTTAATCATACTGTGTTTTCCTTACCTAGTGGTACGCTACTATGCATAGCAGCAGCATAGCACGAAAACAAAACGTGCCTCTCACACATGCCACTACACAACTACACAACTATGCTCCAATCACACCTACAAGTTTTTCTAACTTAGTGACACACTACTACACATAGCAAAAAAAACCTTGTTCATAAAACGTGCCTTTCATGGATTGGTGCACTAATAAACATCAGTAAGAAGTAAGACCTTTGTTCAATAACCACTGTAGTACCAGATTGCTCCTTTGCACACATAGCCTGTTGTGCAATTATGTTGTCAGCTTCTTCATGAGTTGTCACGAGGTCTTGCCTTGCCTTGCGTTCATAAACCCTCTGAAAATCTCTGTTGGGACATCAATGCTAGCGATAACCACTTTGTTCCTTGCTGTATGCTTAGCATGAAATGACTCATCGTTAATTATGATGCTACAAATGATCCGCTTTTTTTATTACACTCTTTTAGGCCCTTAATCTTGTGGTATTCGCTACCTTCTGGCTTCTGAAAGAGTAATATTTACTGCTGCTGTAAGTGTGGAAGGTATTGGAACATAATCAGTGTTTCCATTCTTGACTGCTGCCTTGTGGAATTTCATACAAGCTTTAAGAACAATTTGACGTTCTACATGCTTTCAGGAAAGCAACAACAACAATTTTATTTCATGCCTTCCAATTACAACAGTAGATACAATTTCTTTCCCACTGCTAAAAGCGAAAAAGGCTAATCTAGGTGGGGGAAATATTAATACAAACGTAAGGTAATAAAAGAAAAAGAAAAGATTACCTAAACTAGAAGAGAAGAAAAAATCAACAAACAAAAAATAAAAAGCTTAAGATATTCAAATTTTCTTTGTTTCAGCTTTTCATCTGGGTAAAGGGCCTTAATTTCTAAATATGCTTTAGTCTGAGTCTTCTCTGTCACCTAACAATGTCCTTTCTATCACATGATGGTCTGCTGGCTTCATGAGTCCAAATGTTAAAGGCAAGCTGTTTGACATCCTCACTGATCGTATCTCCTTTGGTTTTCCTCTCTGTTTGCAACCAGCTTTTTTCTTCTCCTGAAAGTGTTGTGCTCCTTTCTGAAATGGCTTTACTGACAGTTTTTCTACCCACGTTAAAGGAGGTCATTCCAAAACGGCCATTTTTTCTTTCTGCCAATAAAAAGTTAATGTAAAGATAAGGTACTTACCAAAATTTCAGCTTCCTAAGAGCCTTTGAACGTGATATAATCCTTTGTGAGCCCTCTACGGAAACTTTAGTTGTACCTTGCAAAGATTGAACCTGTCATAACTAGGAAGTGGTGTCTCTTGGTCCCTGTTGTGATGCACAGCTGGCTTAGGCTTGTCCTTAGTGGTACATTTTCTTTACACAGTTGAAGCTTATGATCTGAGAAAATGAAAGACTGGCAGTGGTTGCTGACACCTCATCAAAAGAATATGTATTGTTGCAACATGGCCCATCTAAAATCATGCTTATCAGGGCTTCCAGCCTGACTGTTACTGGGGAAAGATCTGTCAAATAACTTGTTGTCATGGTTGAAAATGTCACACCTTATTATTCGTGCTGCTCGAGCAAGATGTAGCACCTGGGAATCATCTCACTTGGAAGCCTTCATAATGACATCTCCCAAGTGTTGGTCATATGCTAACACAACTTCCCGTCCTAAATTGTAAGACTTGTAATTGTAATTGTAATTGTAGGTCTTGTATCTCACCTTCCAGCTTCTGCTTGAGTTGAGTACTATGTATTTGAGTTGTTTGATCAACTCCTAGATCTTCTAATACAGCAGAACACATTTTATATTGATAATCTCTAAATCACTTTGTAGGACACAACCTCAGCAAAAGCAATGGCATGCAGGCGACTAGCTGATTGATCATCCTTATTTTCAGCACTATACTTCTGTCGATTGTAGAATGCAACAAGGCATGTAGTGTGATATACGGCATCAATTGCCACCATATAACCACCTGCTAATTTAGAGAGTTTCGTGTCATGGAGCTCTGTTGCATACTTACTAACTTTGTTATCAATCTTAAACGTTGATGCTGTGTGGAGTTTTCCATCACTCTGATCACCACTCTTGTTGGTGCTTTTACCAATATTCCAATTCCAGAAAAAAACGGAAGTTGGAAGTGAGGCTTCATAGCCGTATCTGGATTGAAATATAAACATGGCGGACAATGAAAAGGAGCTTGTGGAAAGGTAGGTGTTCGTTTGTCATCCTTTGATCAGCTGTTAGCTGTTTAATTTTAAACTTGCTGTTTGGGCACATGGTTTCATAAAAAATTTGCTCAATTTCCTTTCTCAGGGTCAAGAACCTGCAATCAGTGGAAACAATGGACGAAACAATTGCAAACAGAAGCGGAGTTGTTGGCAAATATAAAGCTACTTCACTGGAGCAAATTATGAACAAAGACAAAAAACTTAGTCACAAATGCTGTGCAGCAAGCTGTAATAACCGAAGTGAAAATAGACCTGATATATAATTTCACGAGTTTCCATCGGACACACAAAGGAAGTAGTGGGAAATTAGAATGAAAAGAGGAGATGCCTTCTTTGTAGAACACAAATTCTGTTCTGAACACTTCCTACCAATGGAGTTTAAACATAGTCTGATTGGTCATAGACTAGACTTAAAATCAGGAACCGTGTTATTGGTTTTTGCTTGGATAAAAGTGCATGAAGAATTGTAGTGTAGAGCGAAAAGGCTGAAGTTGAGATGTGAGAAATCTGAAGCTGGGTTAACAAGAGAGAGCGCTCGTGAAAGTGAACACCAGAGTGAAACTGAAAATGTCTCTGTTGTTTTTGGTCTGCCAACACTTGACAAGTGGGTAGAAGAAATTAACATGGAAAATGAAAGGCTCCTTCATGGATTACAAGAATGTAAAGCTAGGGAGAGGATTACCAAGTTTGGTCTGGAAGTATTTTCAAGTAGTAAAATGTTTCCTGGAAGCAATTTTGGTTGTTCCACAAGGTTGCAACCGATTGATGAGTTTTGGCTTTTTCTAACTCATTTAAGACTTTGGTTATTTGCGCGTGACCTTGCTTTTAGGTTAAGTATTTCAGAACCAGTTGTTTCAGATATAACTGTAACATGGGCTAATTACCTTTATTTGATGTTAGGAAGCTTGCCTATATTGTCGTCCAAAGAACAAATTAAACAGCATCAACCTGTAGTTTTTAAGGGGGAATTTGCAAACGTAAGATGCATAATAGACTGCACAGAAATAAAATGCCAGACCCCTCAAGACCTTGAGAAACAGAGTGAACTTTTTTCTGAATACAAGTCCCGTAACACATTCAAAGATCTTGTGGGAATTTCCCCCGAATGTTTGGACTACTACTACCGGTAGCTTGTATGGAGGAAGTATATCTGGCAAAGAGATTGTAAAAAGCAGTTCTTTTGTTGACTTGCTGCATGAAAATATTTGATTATGGCTTGTCCTGGATTTGACATTCAGGATTTACTGGCAAAACAGGTTATACTTTTCACTCCTCCTAAACGACAAAGTAAATCTGAACAGTTTTCGAAGAAAGAGTGTTTTGAAACTATGAGAATTGCCAGTTTGGGTTGGCACATCTTTGACGGTGTTGTGCCATTAAGTTTATGTGGAGTAGTAAATCAGCTCTGGACAGTGAACTGTTTGCTAGTAAACTGGCAAAAGCCTACATTAACATGTTGACAGTTTTAAAGATTGAAGTGTACCATTCACTGGAAAATGATAAAATCCTAAGGTACAAAAACTTATTGTCAAACTTATTGTCAAAATTAATTTGTCAATTACCATAATCAAACTACAAAAGTGTTTTGTCTCACTGTGCATGTCAAATATGAAACATGAATATTATACAAATCTGATTGTTATTGATCACTTAAAACTATACCTAGATAGGCCATCTTTGAGCTTGGGGTAAGCTAACTCATAGATGATATATGCATCATAAAATTCTTCAATGTTCTTTTGTTTGTTTCTTCTTCCACCATTCTGGCTCAAAGGGAATTTCTGGGCAAAAAATTCCCCATTACTTCCAAGCATTGCAAGGACACCCCATACTCTTTTGAAAATATACAGTTGCTGTTGTACTTGATAAAAGTACATAAGATTCTTGTTGACCTGTAGTACACCAGAATCAGACATTTTGCATATAGATTTCCGCATAATAGCATCTTTCAGGCTCTCACCAACCATCTTTGACAATGATATTCTTAGCTTCAAAATTCCATGTGGATCACTCTTGCTTGGATTTGTTATCAGACCATCTGGAGAGGCACCCAAAATTCCCTTTTCTTTTTCAATAAAGAACCACATTTTTTTTACTGTGGCTTGGGTGTGTCCCGGCTTAAGGCCTGTGACTGATAGTTGTCATAATTTAGGACTTCTTTGATTATTTTAGTAGGGGAAGTCCTTGTGAGTGCATACAACCCTGTCACTTTTTGAAGCTGTCACTTTACAAAACCTATGTTCTTGTGTGAGACTCTATTTCAGCAATTTCATCTTCAGTCTTGAAAAGGCTTTTTATTCTGTCACAACGATTATGTATTTCATGTAGAGACACCAGGTGTTCTTTCACTGGTGATATTATTTGAAAAACAGTGTCTGATGTCTCATTTCCTACCTTCCTTCAACTAGACCAACTTCTGTTTCGCAACTTGAAAATTAAGGTGAACAGTTAGAAGAGATACAACTATCATTATCTTGAATGACTGTTCCACACACTGAGTTGCATGTGAATAGCCCTTTTCACAGTTAACTCTGCTCATTTGCATTACAACGAATCTAGCATGTTTGTGAGGCAATTTCGGGCTATTTTGTAGTTTTAGCCCGAAATTGCCTCGCATCCACGTTGGATAACATTGTAATGCAAATGAGAAAAATCAACCGTGAAAAGGGCTATTGCAGAACCATAAGCAACCTCTCCAACTATTGTGTCAAATAACTTGATGCTATCCGCATCATGGATCATTTTTGAAATGGAACAGCAGGATTTACTTTCTGTACATTTGGTTTCTATTTTTTAACAGATTATCTAGGTCCAACTTATGCGATTTTGGTGGTCTTGGATCAAACAGGGTGGGATAGACACCTTGTCGCTTTCTTCCTTGGATATCTGATGAATGGTGGGGTTTAAGAAATTTCTGTGACATTATTGGATTATGTTGTACAGTCCTTTTTCCTGGTATTCCCCATTTTCTAGGTTTGGAGGTACAGCTGTGGCTATCAGCAGGTTGAACTTTCTTTTTTCTGCATATTTCATCCAGTTTCCAGATTACTGCCATTACATGGTAGCAACAGCCACTTTTTCTAGCTGGGCATATTTTGTCCAATCGGCAGCAAGAATTTTGGGTTTGCTGTTCCTTTGAACTACCATTTTGACTTTGTGTTTCACAGATTTCCTATGAGGCCCAGCAAAGCACTCTAAGATAAATAACATCCTCGGAATTTGGAAAAACTTGGAGGTCGTGAACAAATGAAAGCATTCTAAGCCATTAGAGCTTGCAAACTTGGCAACAGAGTCAGCTGATTTCCTGGTGCTTATTCCACAGTTCTTTAGATGTTCTAATGTATCAGTCAGAACATTACAAAATTGCTGCAAAAGCCATAGCAAATCGTATTAAAAATGTACTACCAAAGGTTATAAGCAATGACCAAACCAGCTTCCTGAAGGATAGATTTATTGGTGAAAACATCAAGTTCATCGATAATGTGATTAAGTTTGCGGATGAAAAGCAGTTACCAGGTCTTCTCTTGTTTATAGATTTTGAAAAAGCCTTTGACACGCTGGAGTGGTCTTTTATAGAAAGATTTTTACTTTATCATGGTTATGGTCCGTCACTGGTTGCCTGGGTTAGAACCTTTTATTCAAACATAGAAAGTTGCATAATAAATAACGGTTGGTGTAGCAATTTTTTTAAACTGGAAAGGGGTGTTCGGCAAGGCTGCCCTCTATCGCCTTATCTGTTTCTGCTGTGCACAGAAATTCTCGCCATTAAAATCAGGAGTAATACGGAAATCAAGGGTATCACCGCGAACCAAACCAAAATTAAAATGAGCCAATACGCAGGCGATACAACTTTACTCTTAGACGGAACGAGGTCTTCCCTTTCAACAGCCTTACAAACTCTAAATGACTTTGGTGAAATATCTGGCTTCAGGCTCAACAATAGGAAAACTGAAGCTTTTTGGATAGGAATGTATAAAGAACAAGAAGCTGTACACAGCTTGAACTGGGGGCACCTTTAACTCATTGCAGCATTGATTCCCAAGTGTTTTGAGTGCTTTTAAGGAAACATAAGCTTGAAATTTAATATGTCTAATCAAAGGCTCCTTAGAGCCAACCCGAGAAGAAGAAATGCTAATGCGTAACGCAATATTGCCATAACCTTGCGTTTTTACACTGACACGGTTCGATATATATCTTTTTTAAATTAAACGTAAGGATTTTTGAGAAACGAAAAAAAAGTACATCACTTTTTTGTCCAGTTCGAAAAAAGAAAAAAAGCAAAAGCAAAAAAAAGGACTAAATGGAGACTCAAACTCGGGCCGTCCGGGACTAAGCCACAAACCCAGTTCACTGCGCTGTCGAAGAACACATGTTCTGTAGAAACTAAATTTTATTATTTTGATGTAGATACGCATCGGAACACGTGTTTCGGTTGCAAAATCCAGCTTTTAGATAGATTTTCATGTTGCACTAAAAACTCCAAATGCGAAACATCTGTAACCTTATTGTTGTCTATATTCGTGTACATCAAATTAGTTATTGTTATTGTTGGATTCACGTTGAACTCCTGTTACGAAACGTATTCGTAACAAAGCATTTACTCACTAAGTTAACAACTGATGGAAGCAGCGAGTGAGTGAGTGAGAGAGTGAATTTTATTTAAACACCGTTACCGATAACCCGTTCATCATGCTTTCATGTATACACCGGTTTAAAAGTAAGACTACACTACATTCACTAGATTCAGTGACTGACACTTAAGCTTGACCCGGAGCTCGATCACTAAGCAAATGGCAAGTTTAATATATAAAACACAGAACTTGCCAGAGCAAAAATCCCACAGGAATAGGGGGCGAACACAATATCCAACGGTCCTGTCCATCCACGAATGCCTTGAATTGTCTTTAAAACGTGCAATTGTACGCTGTAGTTCTTTATCTTTCTTCCGAAGTCAACACACGGAGAGATTTTACGGTATGTATTTTATGGCTGAAAGCCATATAGTCGTCGACATAGACTTAAATATGCGTGCATAAATTTGCATGCACGAATGTGACAGGAAAAAAAGAAAATTCAAAGCCGGATTTACAACTTGTGTGCTCTGCCACAAGTAAATAGAAGAAATACTCTTTCCAGAAAAAAACTTTAAACGGCCAAGAAACAAGGTGAAGGCTTTAGGAATCTGGTTTTCGACTAATTCAGGCAAAATCTAAAGAACCTTTAGCTAGCTTTAGATTAAGCAGGTTAGGTGTGACTGATACGAGGTTAAATGCGATTTACAGACTGCCATTTACAATAACTCGAGAAACAAAATTAAGTATATTCCAGTATAAGATCATTCATAATATTTTACCACATAGAAATTGGTTACACAAAATGAAGATTTCAGATTCTCCTCTTTGTAAACATTGCAATGCAATAGAAACGCTGCCACATATGTTAGTTAACTGTAGCATTATACAGGATTTCTGGATTCTAGTGCTAAGCTGGTGGAATAATCAAAATAACGATAACTATTTATTAGATGAATTAGGGATATTGTATGGTTATGATCCTGAAAAGTCGCAAACTCGTATCTTAAATTACTTTATACTTCTTGCTAAAAGGCATATTTTTGTACAAAAGGTAGAGTCTAAAACTCCTAACCTTGCCCTGTTTTTTGAGTTTGTAAAAACACAAATTACAGTGCAAAAATCAATATTATTTTCCAAAGGTAAAACAAGAATTTTTTATTCTGTGTGGAAACCACTATTGTCATTACTGTAAAGTGTAGTTAAACAATGTACAAGATGTAAGATATGTTTGTGAGTGTTAGTTGGTGTAGTTGTAACGTTTCTGAAATGTCTTGCACAATAAAAACAAAAAAAAAAAAACAAAACAAAAAAAAAATCTGGTTTTCGACTGACCTGTCAACTAGCATTAAGGCAAATTACGAAGAAAAATTGGTTAAAGTCAAGAATTGCCTCAATTGTTGGGAACTCCGACGGTTGAGTCTTATTGGTAAAATTACGGTCCTGAAAAGTTTGTGTCACAATTAGTATACATCCTAACTACTCTGCCAACCTGTTCAAAATCTATTAAAGAAATTAATGACCTCTTTTACAATTTTTTATGGAGCGGGAAAGGAGACAAAATAAAACGCAACATTATGATAAATGATTACCCAGATGGCGGTTTGAAAATGATTGAAATCTAATCTTTTAATAAGTCGCTAAAAACCACTTGGATAAAAAAGTATCTTGATCAAAACAATCCAGGGAAATGGAAAGTTTTCTTTAAGCTGAACCTTCAACCTTATGGCAGCGATAGGTTTTTCGAATACAATCTTAACAAGGAAGACTTCAACACATATTTTAAATATTTATGAGATACTGCAAATCTGGTGTGAGCTAAACTACGAGAACAGGTTAAGCTCTCTGGCACATTTCCACTCACAAATCTTATGGAATAACTCGCTTATCAAGATGGACAAAAAATAGTCTTCTGCAAAAAGTGGTTTATTAAAGACATTGTATATATAAAAGATCTTCTGAAAGCAAATGGTACAGAATTCTTATCGCACGCTGATTTCCAATCCACCTTTGATATTAAAGTAAACATCCTTGATTATCTGGGTGTGACATCCGCCCTCAAGCAGTTGAAGAAGTCTCGTCCAAAACACTCGGAAAACGGCGATCTTAGCACCAAGCAAAACTTCTGTATTACATTTCCTCAGCAGCAAAAGCCAAGTAAACTTGTGTATAAGAGAATAATTCAGGGAAAAGCAATTAAACCAAAAATGAACCAAGAGAAATGGCTCAAAGACTGCCTTATCTCACTAAACGAACCAATAAATTGAAAATATATTTATAGAACCCCCTTCCAATACACTAAGTGCACAAAACTCATCAATTTCCAATTTAAATTTATACATAGACGGATAGCAACCAGCAGCTTTTTAAAGAAAATTAAAATTAATGATTCGGACCAATACACCTTCTGCCAAGATGAACCAGAAAGCTTAATTCATTTGTTCTGGACCTGTGCCTTTTGGACTAACCTAACCACATGGCGCCTTATACGTTTCCCAAAATTTTCTGTTGCGAAGTTTTTCTACTTGAGAGGGCGATAAATTTTACCAGATTTTGGGGAGTGCTTCCATCCCAATTAAATGTTTTTTATACGCTTTCCTGGCTGTTTTGTCAAAACTTTACCCCATTTTTAAACTTATTTTCCGTTTTGTTGGCTGTTCCGATATTTGTTAAGGAACATTCCCCTATGATCAATTGTTCTTTATTATTTTGGTCCTTTTGACGTTAAGAGGACCAACGTTTTTATAAAGTAGGAACAAAACGTTCATTCTAAGCTAAAACAAGAACGTTTTGTTCCGAGTTCCCATGTGTAAATGGGACATATTGTTCCCATTTTGGTAATTTAAGACTGTTTTGTTCCGAAGTCCCATCTGTGAATGGAACATATTGTTCCCAAATTGGTAATTTAGGAACAATTAAGGACTGTTTTGTTCCGAGTTCCCATGTGTGAATGGAACACATTGTTCCCAAATTGGTAATTCAGGAACAATTTAGGACTTTGTTCCCAAATTGGTTATTTAAAAACAATTTAGGACCGTTTTGTTCTGAAGTCCCAGCTGTGAATGGAACATATTGTTCCCAAATTGGTAATTTATGACCAATTTCGGACTATTAGTTAGTTCTGAAGGCCCATCTGCGAATGGAACACGGTGTTCCCAAATTGGTAATTAAGGAACGATTTAGGTACCGTTTTGTTCCGAATTCCCATCTGTGAATGGAACACATTGTTCCCAAATTGGTAATTTAAGAACACTTAGGAGCTTTTTGTTCCGAATTCCTACCTGTGAATGGAACACATCGTTCCCAAATTGGTGATTTAGGAAAATGTGTTCCTAACAGCCTATTCCTTTTCATACCTAACAGGAACAATTGTTCTTTCTTACTGTAAGTGCTTTAATATAAACAATATTTTAAGGCACGCACAGGCCTGCTTGGGCAATTTCAACACCATTTTGGTTGTATCACACTGTCATGAATTTTGCACAATAGTTTTAAGGGCGGGCAAGCAAGGCCATGTTGTAGCAAGTTGAAACATGCAAGAGGTTCCTTTGTTTGTCATTGGTTGCTCAGTTTGGTTGGTTTTTGCTAAGGTGAAAAGGTAAGTGTGTTGGCCAAATGTTCCTTAAAGGGAATAAATCAAAGGCTCCTAAGAGCCAACCCGTGAATTTCAAATGCTAGCATAACTCAATAATGCAGTAAGCTTATGTTTTCACTCTGCCACGGTTCAATATATATATATATATATATATATATATATATATATATATATATATATATATATATATATATATATATATATATATATATATATATATATATATATATATATATATATATATATATATTTAAATTAAAGGTAAGGATTTTTGACAAACGCAAAAAATAAAAAAAACAGTACATCACTTTCATAATGTTCAGTCCGAAGAAGAAAGAAAGAAAAAAAAGAACGGCCTGAGCGAGATTCGAACCTGGGACTTTCGGCTGTAAATCCGCGCTTTAAACCACTCGACCACCGTAACCACTGAGTTGAAAAAGGATAAATTTTATTACTTGAAGATAGATAACCATCAAAACGCGTGTCTCAGTTGAAAATTACCTTTTAGATCGGTTTTTACGTTGCATTAAAGACTCCAAATGTGAAACATCTTTAAGCTTATTGTTGTTTATATTCGTTTACACCAATTTAGTTATTGTTATCGCTGGATTCACGCTGTTCTTGTTACAAAACGCATTTGTAACAAAGCATTACGCACTAAGTTTACAGCTGATGGAAGGAGTGAGCGAGTGACTCATTTG
Organism: Cladopsammia gracilis; assembly: GCA_022457155.1. Classification (NCBI taxonomy): domain Eukaryota; kingdom Metazoa; phylum Cnidaria; class Anthozoa; order Scleractinia; family Dendrophylliidae; genus Cladopsammia; species Cladopsammia gracilis. The sequence continues at coordinate 982,274 of JAJGOT010000122.1, forward strand.
CATATCTGTCGCTGTTACCGATAACCCGTTCATTACGCATGCGCGTATATTCACAGGTTAAAAATGAGCAAGAAGTGCAAAGTCGAATGGTCAAACATTGATGGAGCATCACCAAAACCTAAACGACTTCACTTGGAAAAGGATGAAACAGATACTTTGTATCATTGCCCAATACAAGTGTGTGACCATGATGGATTTCAAAGTCAGCAAGGGTGCAGGAAACATGTAAATAGCAAGCACAGTTGGTTCTTTTATTTTGACAAAAAACCCCGACCCGAAAGAAATCACAGATTCATTACAAGTAGCAAGGGACGTTTCAGTGACAACAACAATTGGTGTTAAAACAAGTGAAACCCCAAAACATGCCGTCAAAGTACTTCCTTCATTTTCAGTCTCTGATAAAATTGGCGGAGTATTCACAAAATGGTTGACCAGAAGTGGCGGTGGTTGCAAGAAAGATCGTGCAGCTAAACAGTTAGTGACAAGATGCTTTAAGTTTCTTAAATTTTGTTGCGAAGATGAGGAAGAGTTGACTTTTGATGTGATGGACTTTAGTCTGTGTTTTCCAAATCTGTTGTTCAAGTTTATCGACTACTTGCAAGACGTTTGGGATACATAGATGCTATTTCTGATTTAATCGACTTCAGGAAACTTCATGGTGCATCAGATGCAGTTCTTTAAAAGTTATCCACGACGGAGTTGTACCTTAAAAGGGCCCGAAAGACAATTGCAAAGATGATGAGATTGCAGTGGACACAGGATCTAGACATTGACACTTTGGAAGCAAGAGGGTACTGGGCGACAATGGAGGAATTGTTGGAGGTGGTGACACTTCACTTGCCGCGCTACGAAAACACCGTGAAGATGTGCAAAAGCAATCCAGGACAAGTTAATCCCTCAGACGTAACATTTGCCACGAAATTTGTAGCGATGTATTTGTTCATCAAAGTCAAGGGGTTGCGGCCTATGACTTATCAGTATTTGACGGTAGAAATGATCAGTACAGCTAAGGAAAATGGTGGATTTATTGATCAGAAAATGTTCAAGACTGCTGGAAAGTATGGATTTGATTCTTTGATACAAACATGCAAGTGCTTGATGGCTACATCTCTTTCGTAAGGCCATTGCTAAAACCCCAGTGCGACTTTGTTCTGGTCACCAGAAATGGAGGCCAACATAGCAAATTGGGCGAGACTATGAGCAAACTGGTTTTTGATGCAATTGGAAAATACATCCATCCTACACGTTACCGTCAAATTGTTGAAACGCAAAGGCTCAATTAGCTCACTAGCGAAGAGCAAAGGATTTTGTCGGAAGACCTAAAACACAGCTCTGCAGTTGCTAAAGTTCACTATCAAAAACAACGATCCCGAGAAGTGGCTATGAAGGGACATGAGTGTCTACAAAAACTCCAAAGTACCAAAGGAACAGAGGTGGATATGTAGGGCCTATAAAGTTAGGTAGGACGCGGAGGAACACTGTGCCCACCCCCCTCAGGAACAAAATTGTAAGCGAAAGGAATTATGGGAAAATAAACGCACGAGGTTCTTGTTGTCCGCCATTTTGAAGTGTGTTTTTCTGTTGTTTGAGGCAAAGAATAGACGCTGTCGTCCCGCGGCGTGCAACATTTGGGGGCCTGTCCGGGAGGATTGAAAGGAGAGGCAAAGCATTAAGCTATCGGCGAGGACAAGAGCGAGGAGGCAAAGAAAATAGTCCTCGAAACGGATGAAATAACGCACACGCTCGCGAAGGATTCAGCACACAATGGAGATCGAAGACCTCCAATTGCAGATTCAGAGTCATCTCTGCCAGCTAAAGGTTGAGGATCTGGGAGAGATTGCGAAGAATCTAGGTAGCAGCGACAGTGACATTAAGGATAAAAACAGGAAGGGACTGGCCAGGTGGATCGAAGAACATCTCGAAGCCAAATTGAAAGGCACCGTGGAGGAGAAAATCGATTATTTGGAAGATTTCAAGGCAGGGATAATGAATTACACGCCTCACTGTCCTCCGCTCGAAACTGTGAGTAAGAAAACAAAGCCCAAAGCCTCTCAATCGGAACTAGAAAAGATCAAGCTGGAATACGAGGTGATAAAACAGAAATTTGAGGCATTGACAGCTACGAAGGAAGTTGAAAGCAAGGAGGATGTGAAGGCTAAGGGTGAGTCAAAACCATTGTTCTTTCAACTGAGCGACTTCAAACGAGAACTAAAGATTATTGGCCAAATCGGGGAGCCGGGGCAGAAAGACAAATTGAGTTTTGTAAGCTTAGTGAGACAAATTGAGGGTGCACTGCAGAAAGGCTACAAATCCCAAGAGGTAGTCGATGCGGTAGTTAGGGCTATCAATCCGGGGATGAGATTACGAAGTTACCTAGAAGGCGTAAGTGACTTGACACTCCCACGATTAAGGCGAATTCTGAGGTCTCACTATCAGGAAAAGAGTGCAACCGACCTGTACAGACAGCTGTCCACTTTAGTACAGGAGCCACAGGAAAATCCTCTAAGCTTTTTAATTAGAGCTCTTGACACAAGACAGAAAATTCTGTTTGCCTCTCAATAATAATAATAATAACAATCTTTTATTAGGAAACTCCATCACAAACTGTGGTCTTCATAGAGGTCCTAAATATAAATCATTATTACAAGATACAATTAAAATATAAAAATTTTAAAAATTTAAACTAAAATCAAGATATTAAAATATGTACAAAATACACAAAGTATAACAATTAATCATAAAAAAAAATTAATTATAGAAAGCAGAAAAAAGATGCTTCTTAAAAATTGAAAGACTTGCTGATTTTCTTATGGTTCTATCTAACTCGTTAAAATCTCTGTAACAGTGATAATGGGAACGGTGTTTTCCCCAATTAAACTTAATTCTGGGTAGCTTGATGGTATCGTTATTCCGCGTATTGTAAGAGTGCAAATCACTCTTTTTGACAATGTTCAAGGAATGATTAAGTTGGCCATTAATACACTTGTATGCATATATACATCGATGACATTTCCTACGTTCTTGAAGATTCGGCCATCTTAAGACTGTTAATGCATCAGTAGATGATGAGTAAGGTGTTCTATCCAATATTAACTTGGCAGCTTTGTTTTGCAGAATTTGCAATTCATTCATGAGTGAAACATTGTCCTTGTCTCCCCAGACTAAATCAGCATAATCAAAAATAGGTAACACTAAGCTATTATAAAAAAGTAACCGGGCACTATGAGGTAAATAACACTTAATCCTACGTAAAAGGCCAAGGTTCTTATTAACCTTACATGAAATATACTCAACATGGTCGGACCATGTAAACGTTGAGGACAATATAACTCCTAAATACTTAAAACTTGTTACAGAATTTATATCAGTGTCAAAAATTGATAATAAGAAAGAGGAAACACCGAGAAGTTTCCTATTACTGCCTATGATCATTGATTTCGTCTTGGTAAGATTCAAAGTTAGCTTATTTCCATGCAACCATTGGGCAACTTGCAAGAGATCATCATTCAGTGCCTCCTCTAACAGGTGTGGTTCCTTAGCAAAGTAGTACAGGACCATATCATCAGCACACAAAGTCACCTCGCAATTCTTTATAGCTAGCGGAAGGTCATTAATATAAACCAAGAAGAGAAGCGGTCCTAGAATACTCCCCTGTGGCACCCCGAAGGTCACCGGGAGAGGGTCAGACACAGCATCGCTACAGGCAGTCCGCTGTTTGCGATGACTCAGGTAAGACTCAAACCAATTTAGGCTACTGGGCGAGACACCGAAAGCTGACAATTTAGATAGCATCAAGAGGTTGATGCTCAGTTGAAATATGATCCAAAGCTAGTGCAGGGTATGTTTCTACATGCAGTAGACACTGGTCTTCAAGATGAGGCCATTCGAACCAGGTTGAGACCAATCTTGGAAAGACCTGACGTCCAGGATGAGGATCTAATTCAACAAATGAATGTAGTCGTGTCGGAGGAAACTGAAAGGAAATCCAAATTGGGCTCTACCCCTCGCCAAAAGAATCCAAGGGTGAATGAAGTGCATGCATTACAGGGAGAATGAGGGCCAGCCCAAACAGGGATAACTGCTAAAAAGATTAACTCTCCAGGGAAAGATAGTTCCAGAGAAGAGCAGTTCATGGCGGCACTACAAGTGGTCCATTCAGAACTCGCCACATTGAAAGAATCTGTTGAGAGAGATCGAAGCAATGAGGAACGCTTCAACAGTACGCCACCAGTAAATCAGAATCAACAGTGGTATCAGGGCCCAAGGGGCTGTATCAACTGCCAAAAGGAAGGAAGGGGGGAGCTGTGTGACCATTGTCACATTTGTGGTAGTAGTGACCATTGGGCTCGTGGGTGTCGGAAACGGAATACCAGCTATGAGAAAGCGGGGTCGGGAAACAGGCGGGGGCTACCAACGAGGGACAGGAAGTAGCCCTGCCCCAGGATAGTTTTGTCAAGTCCCACCAATGTGTTAACTGTCAGAGAGTTACGGCGGACGGCCAAAGTTTCAAGCAGTGTTCCGGTTGTAAATCAGTTCGGTATTGTGGGCGAAAATGTCAGAAAAATCACTGGGACAGTCACAGGGGTCTCTGCCAAGCGATTCAACAACTAGAAGCAAAGAATAGTTCACGAGTGGTACGTGGGGATGGTTATGTGTTTGCTAGTCATTTAACACCCAAGCAGCAGGTGACAGTCGCAAGGTTGGTAGGCAAGAAGTGTAAGGTGTCATGTGTTTTCAATGGGGTCCCAGTTGAAGCCCTTTGGGATACGGGGGCACAAGTGTCGATTGTGTCAAAGAGCTGGCTTGACGAATATTTGCCTTCCTCCAAGTTAAGGAACATCGAAGAGTTGCTTGGTGAAGACACGGGACTGAACTTAAAAACAGCGAATGGTGGAACCATACCATTTGAGGGATGGGTGGAAGTACAGTTTCACCCCTCCTCTAACACAGAGACATCTAACCCTCTAACTGTACCACTCCTTGTGGCAAGAGATGAGCTGGAAACCCCGATTATTGGGTACAATGTAATAGAAGAAGTGGTGAAGGATAGAGAAACCGGAGGGGACATCTCCATTGTTGACATCATGAGTACAGCTTTAAAGGAGGTGACAAAGGAGAGTGTCACTGCGTTGGTCAATTTGGTGCAAACAGCAAGTGAGGATGACCTCAGTGTGTTGAAGAGTGGTAAGAACAACCTGACAGTGCCACGTGAGCAGACAGTGACAGTGCCGTGTAGAGTTGATTGTGGTCCATTAGAAGAGAGGACACCGGTGTTGTTTGAACCAGCTCCAGAGGCGACTTGGCCAGCTGGCTTAGAAGTTGAAGAGCAGCTCCTCACTTTACCGTGAGGATCGCCACACAGGGTTAACATTACAGTTCGCAACTCCTCAAAGCATGATGTAGTTCTTGGCCGGCGAACACTATTGGGACACTTGCAGCTAGTCCAATCGGTTACGCCTTTAGAAGTTGTAAGAAAAGACCTTCCCCATCCTGAAGAGGTGGCTCCAAGGGAAACAGATTGCACCTCACCCAAGGATGAAAGCCCACCAGTGCCTCAGGACCAAGGGAGTGACCCAAGTCAACCCAACATGGGACTCGGTAAACAAAGATCCTGCAAAACACCGGCTGTAGTGTTAGGTGACCTGACGGAAAGTCAACGGCGATTGGCCATGACAATGCTGGAAGAGGAGGCTGAGTCATTTGCCCAGGATGCTGATGATTTGGGACGGATAGAGGGACTTCAATTGAACTTGGAATTGTCGGACACTACACCAGTCCAGAAAACCTATGCCTCAATACCCCGTCCACTGTATGCTGAAGTGAAACACTATATCGAAGACCTTCTCAACCGTGGGTGGATAACGAAGTCTCAGTCAAATTATGCCTCTCCTGTGGTGTGCGTGAGGAAGAAAGATGGCGGGTTATGCTTGTGTGTTGACTACAGGAAGCTGAACCGCAAGACTGTCCCAGATAGACACCCAATACCAAGAATTCAAGAGACACTAGACAATCTGGGTGGGAATTCCTGGTTCTCGGTATTAGATCAAGGCAAAGCATACCACCAAGGCTTTGTTGGTGAAAAGAGTCGACATTTGACTGCCTTCATTACACCTTGGGGCCTATATGAATGGATTCGAATCCCATTTGGATTAAGTAACTCGCCAGCAAACTTTCAGCGGTTTATGGAAGGTTGTTTGGAAGGCCTTCGTGATGAAATATGCATCCCTTACTTGGATGACGTCATTGTTTACAGTAAAACGTTTGAGGAACATGTGGAGAATTTGCGAACAGTGTTGAGACGCCTACGCAAACATGGAGTAAAATTGAAACCAAGCAAATGCAGTCTGTTCCAGCGTGAGGTCCGCTATCTGGGTCTAATGGTAAACCAGGCCGGATACAGTATTGATCCGGAAAGCACTAAAACGGTTACGAGTTTAGGAGAATCTCCACCAAAGAATGTGGGTGAAGTCCGCAAACTGACTGGACTATTAAGCTATTACAGGAGGTACATTCAGGATTTCGCCAAGATGGCAAAACCCCTTTATGATCTCCTTAAGGAACCTGACAGGAAAGGACAACCACGACAGCGAAGTCAGAGGGGAAAAACAAGACCAGTCAAACACAGGGGACAAGTCTCATCTCGGGAGCCAGTCAATTGGACAAGTGAACATCAAGCTGCGCTGGATCAGCTTATCAGTGCGATTAGCAAACCACCTGTGATGGCTTACCCTCGTTACACCCAGCCATTTATTCTTCACACTGACGCGTCAGAACAAGGTCTTGGAGCAGCACTCTACCAAAGGCAAGATGGTCAACTGAGGGTGATTGCCTATGGATCTTGTGCACTGACTGCAGCGGAACGAAATTACCATCTTCACTCCAGTAAACTTGAATTTTTGGCTCTCAAATGGGCCGTAACTGAGCAGTTTAGAGACTATCTGTATTATGCTTCACACTTTACCGTCTACACAGATAACAATCCGTTGACCTATGTACTAACTACAGCAAAACTCAATGCGACTGGTCACAGTTGGGTAGCAGAACTAGCCGACTTCCATTTCACGATAAAATACCGACCAGGTACGGCCAACGAGGATGCTGATGCCCTCTCTAGGATACACATGGAGCAGTATATGGATATGTGCACTGAAGAAGTAGAGCCGGATTGGATTAAAGCCACAGTGGAAGCTTTGGATGCTCAACATAAAGGAGATGCAGTTTGGTTATTATCCCTATCTAGTCAGCCAAATGAACTGAGACACATCATTGATGATGACTGTGAACTGAGGGTGCAACCCCTTACTGTTAAAGAACTGTACGAGGCTCAGAGGGGAGACAAGATAATCAGTGAGGTGATTCAGCATAAGAATAGCGGCAAACCACTCACACTGCAACAGGCGCCGGGCATCACCAGGGGTACAATCCCTCTTACGTGAATGGAAAAAACTTGTTGTTAGAGAAGACGGGATTCTCAGACGCAGAAGTGGCCCAAATCTACAGCTTGTCCTACCGCTCAAGTTTCACCGAATGGTCTACAGAGAGCTGCATGAAGAATTGGGACATTTAGGGACAGAAAGGGTCCTTCATCTTGCCAGAGAACGATTTTACTGGCCACGGATGAAAAGAGACATTGAACATTATGTGACTCGTGTGCAGCTGCATCAAACAAAAGAGACCAAACATCTTGCCGAGGGCGCCAATGGAGATCGTACAGAGTAGCGCACCCTTCGAACTAGTGTCATTGGACTTCGTACATCTGGAGAAAAGCAAAGGGGGTTACGAGTACATCCTCGTTATAGTGGATCATTTCACCAGATTTGCCCAGGCATATGCGACCACCAACAAGTCCGCTAGAACCGCAGCAAATAAGTTATACAACGACTTTATATTGCGTTTCGGGTTCCCGGCGAGGATCTTACATGATCAGGGAGGTGAATTTGAAAATCATCTTTTCCATCGGCTTGAGTTATGCTGTGGTACGGTCCGATCTCGAACAACCCCTTATCATCCCCAAGGGAATGGAAAGACTGAACGACTGAACCAAACACTTCTATCCATGCTAAGGACTTTGCCTGAACACCAGAAGTCCAATTGGAAAGAGTCTCCATAAAGTGGTTCATGCATACAATTGCACCCGTCACGAAGCGACAGGATATTCGCCATTCTTTCTATTGTTTGGTCGATCACCCAGGCTACCAATTGATGTTATATTCGGTATCAAGCCCACGGCCTGCTCAAGTTACCCAGCTTACGTCAAGGAGTGGCAAACGGCGATGAAAGAAGCGTATGATATAGCAACAAAGAAATCCCAGTTATCCGGCCTCAGAGGCAAGAAGCAGTATGATCGAAGGCTAAACAGTCCGGTACTCCAGCCAGGTGATAGAGTCCTGGTACGAAACTTAAGTGAAAGAGGGGGTCCTGGAAAGTTGAGATCCTACTGGGAAGACACCATCCACCAGGTAGTGACGCAGAAAGGTGAAGGGAGCCCGGTATATGAAGTTAAGCCTGAAGCTGGTGAAGGGCGACACCGTGTGATTCACCGTAATCTCTTACTGCCATGTAATGATCTTCCTTTTGAAGTGAAGCCTGACAACGCCCGCAGAAAATCAAAACGGAAGTTGCAGACCGTTAAACCACATGCAGCTTCTACACTGTCCACTAATGTGGAAAGCAGTTCGGATGAAGAACCTGACGGGATGTTAACTTTCACCCCTGTTGAGTCAGAAATGTCCCCTTCAAGCAGTAACTGTACAGCCGAGGAGCCTGCAGCCAACCAGGAATGTACTCACGCGGAGACGTCTTCAGATAATCTCTCTTCTGAACCGCAGATACAACCACTGATGGACCCAGTCATTGAACCACCTGTGGAAGAGCAGTCGGAGGCTGAGCCAAGTGAGGGAAGACCAATAAGAGTGCGCAGGCCACCCACCTTACTTACATATGACACCTTTGGAACTCCAAGTTTTTACCAACCAGCAGGACTGAGTTCAACTAGTCACAATGCGGGTGTGGCGCAAGTAACTGTTCCTATGATACCTGGAACCCTGGGAGGAATTCCTAATGTGTGGATGAACTGTGTTTGGCCAACGACCTATCACACGCCATTCGGGTATCCTGGCGTGTATCCTTTCTGGATTAACTGAAAAGATGCGGAAAAAAAACGTTCCGAACCTTTTTGTTTTTCAATTAAGTGGCGTTAAAAAAAAAAAACGAAAAAGAAAGAAAAAGGAGTGGACAAGGTATAAGTTACAATTGTTACTTAATAACAAACTAAGTAGTTTGTCGGTGGAAGTCATTGACCTTTAATAGTAGTCAAAACTATATTACAAGTCTCAAGTTGCTGTACTCGTAGCTTTGTGGGGAGGGCCTGATCACCCCTTTCCAATTGCGTATAGGATGGAAAAGAAAAAGACTTGTGTATTAGTGAACTGAGACAACAGCTTAGCCGTGTAATGTCGAGGACGACATCTATTTTTCGTAAGGGGGAGTGTGTAGGGCCTATAAAGTTAGGTAGGACGTGGAGGAACACTGTGCCCACCCCCCTCAGGAACAAAATTGTAAGTGAAAGGAATTATGGGAAAATAAACGCACGAGGTTCTTGTTGTCCGCCATTTTGAAGTGTGTTTTTCTGTTGTTTGAGGCGAAGAATAGACGCTCTCGTCCCGCGGCGTGCAACAGATACGGACGTCCACGCAAGGTTTGGCATTTCAACTTCGAGCTCAGCAATGCCAGTTAAAGCTGACGAAGAAAAGACAAGCTCACTCCCCCCTAACGGATGATTATCCCATGGGAAACTTGCGCATTCAGAGAAAACTTCGCCGGGTGTGCAAATTCACGACTGCGGAGGACGAGTTTCTAAAGCAGGGAATAAATAAGCATGGGTTTGGACAGTGGACTGCTATTTTGAGAGATGACGATTTCCAATTTCAAGAAGGAAGAACCGCAGACTCTCTAAAGAAAAGGGCTGGACTCAAAATGCCCCTAGCTTAACAAGACTAGAGAAAACGCAGATCAAACTGTATACGCAACAGAACCATTCGTTTTAATTGTGACTGATAAATATGTTCTGTTTATAAGTCATTGTTACACTTGGAAATCAAAACCAGAAATAAATGAACATCAAAACAACAATGTTTATGGTTGTCTGGAGAAATAGTTCAATATTGTATTGGAGCAGGTTTTCTTCTTCTTGCCGCTTCTAGCCTGAGATCTGTCTAGGCGGGTTCGCTTTTTTCCCTTTTGCGATTCTCCCCGGATGCGGCGTGTTCTCTTGAATTGTATGTGGTCGACTTCCCAGCTTGCCACCTGTGTCAAGAACATATCTTCGTCATCCTCGTTGTTGCTTGGTTTGTGTTCTTGTTCTTGTTGCAGTGATTCTGCGCTCTCTCCAAGCTCTTCTGTTGTTGGCAGGGCCTCGAAGACGTACTTGACCAGGTGGCTGTGTCACTGCTGAAGCAGACCCATTTCAACGCACGTTCGCCTTCATTCATCTAAGGCCTCCTTGGTGCCGAGTGTTCCAATGTTCTTGTGATGATTTTTCAACTTGTCTTGTAGGACTTCCAGCAGGGCACCCATGGATGCTTTGAAGTTTTTATCTAGGCTGGTGTGCAGTTGTTTGACGCAGTCATGCAACTCCCTTTCGGTCTTTTTCAACCAGGTGCCTTGGAATGCTTGACGGGCTTTCTCCCGTCTACGTTGTTCTTCATGCGCTCTTTGTTGGTCGCTACGCCTCTGCAGCTCCCTTCGAATCGGAGTGGGCATCAATGCGTCTGGTTCTGGTGGCAGCAAGTCTGCGCTCTGGGTGCTTACTCCCATCTCTCTCAAGGCAGCTTTTCTCAACTGGTGTTGCTTTTCAGTGAGGTTCTTTTGCGCTGTTCTTTTTCGTTCTTGTTCTTGGAGCATGTGCTTCACCTGCCTGTATTGCAGACTGTCTGGATCGGATCTGCTCAACGTTGCTCTCAAATCGTCAAGAACATCGCTTGACGTGGAATCCATGGCAACATCGTCGGCGTCAGACTGTTCCATAGCATCGACAGGACCTTCGTCACTTGCTTCCGCTTCACCAAATTGGGTCTCTTCGACAAGTGGATTAGTGAGTGACAGAGATCGCAGATCTTTCTTTTCTTGTTCTTGCAAAATTCCTTCTTCGTTTTGTGACCTCTCGTCGTCAGTGTTGGTGTCGTCATCGTCATCGCTCTCGGTGTCACTTGCACAGGATTTGGCTTGCTCTGCAGCCCACACGACGCATTCCATGGCGTGCTTTTTTAACCATGCTGCCGCTTTCTTCTTGGGATTTTGGAGACTCTTAAAATGGTACGTGCGAAGACGTTTATCCATGGCAGGTTGGTGCATGAGACCAAAATCCAGTTTACGCTGTGCTGTAATCAGCATTGGGCATTTATTGATAAATGCCCTGGCAGTCTGATACTTGACGTCATGAGCGGCGTATCCACCCTGTGTGAGCACTTTCCAGTCAGCAATGTCCAAGGTGTTCATGTCTGCTTCATCAATGAAGATTACTTCTGTAAATGGGCTGATCATTGCTTTACTAAAAGTGTGTTGCTTTGTCACTGTTGCAATATTTCCATGGTGTATTAGTCCCTGTATTGGAAAGAACAAACTTGTCTTACCACTGTTGGCATCTCCAACAAGGCAAGGAACTTTGTCTGTGCTTTTTCTTATTGTAATTCAGCAGTTTGAGAAAATCTTCACAGAAGGTTGACACCGCTTTGGGAGAGGCTGTTCTCCAAGATCTCCTGAAAATACTTAGGGTTGGCTTCTTTGGTGGAGTCATAGGCACAAAACGCCCTGGGTGATACCCTTCAATGGTGTTTTCTAGGAAGGAACGTTTTTTCAGGGACCAACAGACACCGTCGTTGACTTCTATCAGATTGTAGTCAATGGTCAGTGGCTGGAAGAGTTCGCAGTGTGGATTTGCTAACAGTTCTATGATTTTTCTCATTTCTCGGATGAGTCTTGATTTAAACTGCTCGTTCGTAGTGAGTGTTGATGAATGCTCTTGCCTTGCATTTAAAGGAGTACGTGTACCTTGATCTCGGGTTCTTTTTGTACACTTTGCCTCTGTAGCTGGCATATTTGAGCTTCTGCATTGCAATGGTTGTCATTGACGAGAATTGTCAACTTGTCAGAAAGCTGTATTTCTTCCTGTCCAAAAGACAGAGTAGCCTCGTTGAGAATGTTGAAGCCAAACATGTCTAGTTGCAGTTTAGCCTCGACCATCTTCTCTAGCGCTCTCGTTAATGACTGGTGAAAACTATTGTTGATCAAAGTGACACGCATGACATTTTCCGTTCCGCAATCTTCAAGTTCTTGGGAAGAGAGAGGTGACATTCCAACCAGATGGCTAAATTCATCTTTGTAGTTGTTTTGGTACGATGACGCCACAAGTTCCTGCATGCAAGGGTTTCTGTGGTCTTTCAAGACTTTATAGAGTTCCTTGATGGCGATGCATTCTTTTCCATCTTGAAACTGTACCTGAAACAAAATAGAAAACTATCATTCAGTGCACGGGAAACTAAAATACGTTTATGTTTCAAGCCTCTTTGTTCATACTTAACCAGCCTGTAAGACACTAATTTGTAAGAGAGAAGGCATGTCATTAAATTGCAAGCAAAAACGGATTGTCATAAATTTCTATAGTTCGTAATACCTGATTTGCCGTGTCCCCCACTCCACACTCCAGCAGTGCTCGATGGACCACGAGTGGATTCGCAGGAGCTCCATTAGGTGTCGTCAGTGCCAGGCAATAGGTAATTGAAGGCCAAAGTGACTTGTTGATGGTTGTTGGATTTCCATCAAGTACTTGTTGAGATGAAGTAGCGGGCGTGGGACTTGGATCTTGATGTTCTTCGCTGTCATCGCTTTCGTTTATACTCCCCTTCTTTTCTTGCGTTGATATGGCACTGAAGAAGAAAGCTGCATTCGGTATACCTTGAAAAAGAGAGAAATACATGTTAAGCGCTAGTCAAATTTTATAAGGCCAATTTCAAGCAAACTTTTAAAAACTAAACTAACCTGAAATGGCTTTGTCACAAGAATCTCGCTTCTTGCAGATGGCGTTCCATGATTTTGGCAGGTCTTTTTCTTTCACGTTCCACACACATTTGGCACTAATGATACTACACTGGCCAGAAACTGCGGGACTCATGTAACATTAGACAGTTCCTCTTATTGCTTCGCTGTTTAACTTCTTACTCGGCTGCTTGGCAGGACGCATCTTCGCCAAAATGTGCAGACAAAAACAACACCAAAAACTGCTGCTTAAATAACCATCCTGTACTTGTGAAATTAATAGGAATAAATCTGAAGAACTACCACCTAAATTTGCCTAGAGAAGACTGCACTTTTGTTCCGTTCAACACTTTCTGTGGATGATATTTTTAAGCTTCATTAAGCCTACTTTTTCAAAGACAATGTTGAACTAATTTACAACTAAGTCAGAAATGACTGTTGTTCATTTTTCAATTGAATAGAAAGTGGTGTTGATTTGGCTTTTGCCAACTTTTGGCAGCTTTATTTCACATGTAGCGGTAACATCCATTTATTTTGTATTGCAGTTTGTATTTATTTGTTTACTCCATTTTTTATTTTTACAAACGTTTTTGAAACTTACAGGATAAGGTAAACTAATTATATGCCCTATGGCTAGAATACATTTTTTTTAAGAATAAAGAGAAAACACACCAAAAAAAAAAAGAATTGAAACAGAAGTAATATTTGCGAGACAATGATTAATACTGAGCAAAATAAAGTGCTCTATTAAATTGTTGTCTAGTTTGCTTTTTGCGTATGGATATAGGAATATCATTCCAGTAATAGCATCCGATAATTGTTGGACAAAATTTTCTTATGTTTATTCTGAATGAACTGGGATTTATGTGTTGTAAGGCTGTACTTCGAGTGGCGTAATTATGTTGCTCAGATGCAAAGTAATGAAAAGATGAAGAAAAATAGACAAGCGTGGCATTGATTTGGTTTCAAGGCGATTGTTGCTAACTTTTGGCAGCTTTATTTCACATGTTGTGGTAACATCCATTGAACAATAGTAATGAAAAGATGGAAGAAACATATACAGGGGGTGGTGTTTTGTTTTGATTTCACGGCGATTGCTACTAACGTTTGGCAGCTTTATTTCGCATATCACTGTAAACTAACAGCGAAAAAACAAACAGCAGAATGTGGTGTTGATTTGGCCAGAAGAAGGTTGTTGCAGCTTTATTTCGCATTAAGATGCGAAACCTATTGTACAGTTTTCAGTGGGAAATAAACGGGTAGAATATGTGCTTGACATGTTCTGAAGGCGATTGTTTGCACTTTGTCATAGCTTTATTTCGCATGTTGCTGAAAACTTTAATTGTTTGCATCATAGGACTTAAAGCTGAACCAGCAGAGTATAATCTTGAAAGAGTTTAATGCATCAAGTTCAAGAAAGTAGAAAAATGTTTAAAGAAAAACACAAGGCCATTCATTGATATATTCATAATCCCGCTAAATCCGTGAGATCCATATGTTCCGTCCTTTTAGTAGAAGTTTGTGTTGTGGTAATATATTTCACTAAATCAGCCAACTGACACTGCAAGTTTTAACCAAGCAAAACTTCTACTAAAAGGACGGAACATATGGATCTCGCGGATTTAACGGGGATATGAATATGTGATGAATTACTTCTCTCTATTTCTGTAAGTATCTTAAAAGTATATTATCTAATATACTATTAATACATATACTTGCAGAAATAGAGAGAAGTAATTCATCATATATTCATATCCCCGTTTAATCTGTGAGATCCATATGTTCCGTCCTTTTAGTAGAAGTTTGTGTTGTGGTAATATATTACACTAAATCAGCCAACTGACACTGCAAGTTTCAACCAAGCAAAACTTCTACTAAAAGGACGGAACATATGGATCTCACGGATTTAACGGGGATATGAATATGTGATGAATTACTTCTCTCTATTTCTGTAAGTATCTTAAAAGTATATTATCTAATATACTATTAATACATATACTTACAGAAATAGAGAGAAGTAATTCATATATTCATATCCCCGTTAAATCCGTGAGATCCATATGTTCCGTCCTTTTAGTAGAAGTTTGTGTTGTGGTAATATATTACACTAAATCAGCCAACTGACACTGCAAGTTCCAACCAAGCAAAACTTCTACTAAAAGGACGGAAGACACGGATCTCACGGAATTAACGGGAACATGAATACATAATCATTTTCTTATCGGCAGATGAATGTCTTGGGCCTGTTTTTTTGTTCCCTTTTTTACAAGACATACTGACCAAACAATTCTCCCTAAAATGTCGTCCACTGTCAAGTTGAATTAAATACACTTAAAATTGCATGTTTTCCATTAGCCTTGCTAGAATCGATGGCTAAAGGCGGAATCACATAGCTATTTGGAGAGATAAAGTTCAAAACATGCGAGGGAACAAAAATTTTGGGAAACGACCCTCTCCCTCCTCCCTCCTCCCTCGTCCCTCTAGGAACAATTGTCGATATTAACTAGGAACAAAATGTTCATTCATAGCTAAATAGCACCTTTTGTTCCGGATTTATACTCGTGAATGGAACATATTGTTCCTGAATGGGTAGGTTCGGAACGAGCGTTCCTAGCAGTTTTTGTTCTTGTTTTGAGATTTTGTTCCGTTTTCATTCATTTAAGGAACAATAGTTCCTTTTGATGTGTTCCCATTCAGAGTAGCTGTTCCTTATTGTTGACACGCGGAACTCATGTTCCCAATAAGTTGTTCCTATTCAACATTTGTTCCTTGCTGTGATAATTCCTGTTTTCACAGCTTGTTCCTTTTCACTCTTTTGAGGAACAATTGTTCCTATCAATGAGTTCCCTTTTATAGGATATGTTCCATTTTGCTGGCATGTGGAACGATTGTTTCTTATCACTTGTTCCTTTTCAAGTGAAATGGTTCTTATTTATCATTTTACGTTCCTTTAGTTGATAATTCCTGTATTGACAGCCCGTTCCGTTTTACTGTTTTGAGGAACGATTGTTCCTATTAATGAGTTCCTTTTCATAGGATATGTTCCTTTTTCCTGGCATGTGGAACGATTGTTCCTAATCACTTGTTCCTATTCATGTGAAATGGTTCTTATTTTTCATTTTATGTTCCTTAAGTTGATAGTTCCTGTTTTGACAGCCTGTTCCGTTGAAATGTTTTGAGGAACAATTGTTCCTATAAATGAGTTCTGTTTTGCTGGCTTGCGGAACGATTGTTCCTAATCACTGGTTCCCATTCATGTAAAATGGTTCTTTAGTTGATAGTTCCTATTTTGACAGCCTGTTCCGTTTCAATGTTTTGAGGATCAAGAAGTTCCTTTTTGCTGGCATGTGGAACGATTGTTCCTAACCACTGGTTCCTATTCATGTGAAATGGTTCTTATTTATCATTTTGTGTTCCTTTAGTTGATAGTTCCTATTTTGACAGCCTGTTCCGTTTCAATGTTTTGAGGAACAATTGTTCCTATCAAGGAGTAACTTTTTGCTGGCATGTGGAACGTTTGTTGCTATTACGTGTTCGTATTTATGTAACGTAATATAGCATAACATACTTTATTTAACGTGGATATACACTTAGCTTGAGTGTAAAATGGTTCGAGTATTCAGTATTATTTTTCCATTTTTTTATGACGTTCACCCTTGTTGTATATAACATGGATGTTTTTCAATGAAATAATGATTGTACGACGATTATTTGTTGCTGTTGTTCTCTTGTCAAATGGCAGAGATTTCAGTCGAATACTATCACTAAAATCGTACAAAACAGAGATTGACAGCCGTTTTCTGATGTATGTAAGGTTCTATCTTACAATTCTATCTTGTCGTGTCTTACAAGATGTTATAAATGTGCAAAACGGCAAGCAGGGGCGAGTTGTGGCAAGCAGGGGTGAATTGTGGCAAGCATGGGCAAGTTGTGACAAGCAAGGGCAAGTTGTGACAAATTCGAGCGTGCATGATTGCCTTCATTGTTTCCTATTGGTTCTTATTTTGACCTACTGGCCATGTTAAGTGTGTGAAGTGTTATTCAAATGTTGTTTCACTTGAAATATGAGCAAGAAGAGCAAGGTTGACTGGTCGAATATCGATGGCGCTTCGCCCAAACCAAAACAGCTTCACTTGGAAAAGATGAACCAGATAGCTTGTATCACTGTCCAATACAAGAGTGCACACACGACGGATTTCAAAGTCAACGCGGCTGCAGGAAACACGTGAATACCAAGCACAGTTGGTTCTCTTATTTTGACGAAAAGCCCAAGCTGAAAGTACCAAATAACTCGCCAGTAACAACATCAGAAGGTGACCCATCGAATGTAAGCGCAAAACATGCCGTGGGAGTATTGCCTTCATTTTCAATTTCTGGCCAAATTGGCGAAGTATTCACAAAATGGTTAACTGGGAGTGGCGGCGGTTGCAAGCAAGATCGCACAGCTTAACAAGTAGCGAAGAGATGCTTTAAATTTCTGAAATTTTGCTGCGACGACGAGGAGCAATTGACATTTGAAGTAATGGACTCCAGTCTGTTCTCCAAATTTGTTATTCAAGTTTATTGACCACTTGCAAGAAGAATGCAAGCTTGGACATGGTGGACGCTTGGGATACATAGATGCTATTTCTGAATTAATCGACTTCAGAAAAATTAACGGCGGATCAGGTGCAGTTCTTCGAAAATGATCCGAGACAGAGGTGTACCTGAAAAGGGCGGGCAAGACAGTAGCAAAGATGATGCGATTGCAGTGGACACAGGATCTAGACATTGAAACTCTGGAAGCTAAGGGACACTGGGCATCCATGGAGGAATTGTTGGAAGTTGTGACTTTTCATTTATCCCGCTACGAAAACACCGTTAAGATGTGCAAAACCAGTGTAGGTCAAGTTAACCCATCAGACCTTACATTTGTTGCGATGTACTTATTCATCAAAGTGAAGGGATCACGTCCTATGACTTATCAGTATTTGACGGTCAACATGGTCAGTGCAGCGAAGGAAAATGGTGGATTCATTGATCAGAGAACGTTCAAGACTGCTAGCAAGTACGGTTTCGATTCCTTGATTCTGACAGATACAAGCATGCAAGTGCTCGATGGCTACATCACTTTCATTAGGCCGTTGCTAAAACCTCAGTGCGACTTTGTTCTGGTCAATAAAAATGGAGGCCAACACAGCAAATTAGGCAACGTCATGAGCAAATTGGTCTTTGACGCAATTGGAAAATACATTCATCCGATGCGTTATCGTCAATCTACTGACTAGCAAAGAGCAAAGCATTTTGTCAGAGGACCAAAAACACAGCTCTGCTGTTGTGAAAGTTCACTATCAAAAGCAGAGATTGCGCAAGTTGCTGTGAGGGCTCATGAGTGTCTACAAAAACTACAAGGAAACAAGGGTTCAGAGGTGGACGAGGACGTGCAAGCAAGGTTTGGCACTTCAAGTTCGGCACCATCAGTTGAAACTCTGGAATCAACAAGCGTGGTCCCTAAGAAAGATGCCCCGCCCACAACCCCCTTGAGCATTCAAAAAAGTTATTGTCGGGTGTTGAAGTTCACGGCAGACGAAGACGATTTTCTCAAGAAAGGAATAGATAGGCACGGATTTGGGCAGTGGACGGCAATTCTGAGAGACCCTGATTCCAAGTTTCAAGAGGGAAGGACGACGGACTCTCTGAAGAAAAGAGCTACGCTCAAATTTCCTTCGGGACAGTATACCTAAATTGAACTGTCATAAACGCCAAGATGCGTTATTTCTGTTGGCATTTTGCAACTTAAAACGTTTATCGCTTCTTTTAATGAACCATACACCACAAGACTGACCAGACTTATTCTATAGGTTACTGCCACTCTTTTATTACGAGTCAAAAACGTGCCATGATGGGTACACATGTACATGTATATACGCTATGCAATAGAGGGTTTGACTGCATACACAGTCCCTAATTCAAATCGTAACTAGTTCACATATTCTTGGCCAACGAAACCAAAAAGCCGAAAATAAAATAACGATTACAACAATAATGTCCATTCTATCTCGGCGGAATATGCACACGGCTATTGCTGGCTCGAGAAGTACCTCAAGATGGTGTTGTTGCAGACTTTCTTGCCTTTCTTAGCTTGACTGCTGTCTGATCGCGGCCTCTTTCTGCAAATTTGGTTGCGCCAAAGATTTGATGATAAGGAAAGCGAAGGCCTGGGCTGCTTTAAACAAAATGGAGCCGATTTGGAAATCCGACCTTACTAGGAATCTCAAGCTAAGATTCTTCAGGGCAACTGTCGAAAGTGTTCTTCTGTACAGTGCCGAGAGTTGGACACTGACTAAAGCTCTTGAACAGCGATTAGATGGTTGTTACACAAAGATGCTCAGGGCTGCACTAAATGTCAGTTGGAGAGATCACATCACAAACAAGCAGCTATATGGCGATATTCCACCTGTATCGACTACACTACGCATGAGAAGGCTGAGATTTAGCGGACATAGTTGGAGGAGTAAGAAAGAGGTAGCTTCCCAACTGTTATTCTGGGAGCCATCACATGGTAAGAGATCTAGGGGACGTCCAGCCAAGACCTATATTGACCTGCTAGAGGAAGATTCAGGACTAACGAGAGAGGTGCTCCCCGAAGTGATGAAGGACACCAATGGTTGGAGGAAGGTCATTTCTGGAATCCGAGTGCGCTCGACATGATGATGATGATTTGTTCGCAAGGAGTGTTCCGTTTTTATACGAAATGAACTTGTGATATTTGGGCAAATAAATTTGAACACCAAACAAAATTGTGACAAAGAACTGAAAGATGTGTTTAATTCGAGATTAGGAACTATAACACGTTTCTGTGTTGCCATATAGACCCGGTGATTTCCTAATTAACTATGAAATTTGCATTCAAACTGGTCTGTTCTTGTCAAGTTCGAGCTGCTTTCGAGAATCAATGCACTTGTCGCACAAACGACTTTAATGCCGGATGCCAAGGTTGTTGATTGTACTCCATGACTCACCGGCCCCATTATATTTTTGATGAAGAGTAGCGATTAGCAGTTAAAACCTATTAAAATACACCAAGTTCAAGTTCAAGTTTATTTCGCATTGCTTACCAACATTACTGTGCATCACACAACGAAGAACAAACGAATTGAGTACCAGGTGCTGAGGTTGCTTATTACACTCTTTAGTAAGATAAAATTACTCCAGGAAAAGTGATGGTTGTCAGCACATCTACAGTTACTTGTTGATGGTGTTTTCGTTTTTCAAAAAAAGCTAATAAAGGTAAAAATGAACCGGTAAAACTAACAGTCGAAAACTACTGTCAACAAGTTAAATTGGGTCAAAAGATGTTGGTATATCTTTGCATGAAATCCCATTGACTTCTATTAAATATCTGAAGTGCATATGCCCGTAAAATCCAAGAAATCTGCCCTAATTTAAAAAAAAATATCTACTGCAATATGAAACTGAAAGTTGGGACATTCTACTTTTCCGTCAAATCCGTGAAATCCGCCGTATTTTGAAAAAAATTATAATAATCAGGTGTTGAACTTGCAGTTTGATGTGGCTGTTCACCAGTGGACACTTTTTTCAAAATACGACGGATTTGACGGAAATCTAAGATCTCTTCAAAAATTTATGTACATAATATATTAAACTTATTGATATACTTACGGTTTAAATGAGAAGTATTAAATAATATAGAATATCTTAGATTTCCGTCAAATCCGTGAAATCCGCCGTTTTTTGAAAAAAAATAATAAACAGGGGTTGAACTTGCAGTTTGATGTAGCAGTTCACCAGTGGACACTTTTTTCAAAATACGGCGGATTTCACGGATTTCATGGAAATTTAAGATGTTCTATATTATTTAATACTTCTCATTTAAACTGTAAGTATATCAATAAGTTTAATATATTATATAAATTTTTGAAGAGATCTTAGGTTTCCGTCAAATCCGTGAAATCCGCCGTATTTTGAAAACTATGTAGACAGTACTAATTTTTTAGATCACTTCATGTTAGTGTAGTATTCTTTGTATATAGTTCAAACTTTAGTTCCTATGTAATGTAATGTAATGCAAATAAAAAAAATTAAAAAAGGTTTAATTTGCTCACAAAACAATGACTTTGTTATGGGAACACATTTAGTTCTGTGCAACATGTGACTCGAAACTTAATGGCACCGCTGCAAAAAATATCAAAACTACACATAAGAAATGGATTTAAGGTGCTAGTTTCTTTTCTTTCTTTTGCTGATACAGTATGACTGCAGTTATTCCTGCAACAGTAACTGTGATCTTGAGGTTTCTGACAAACTCTAATGTACTGCATATTCAGTCATCCTTCCTTGCATATCGCTATAGTATAACTAGGCCTTTGAATCAAGAACAAAAATGCCAGTTTATTCTCACTTGTGTTTCTTATAAATCATTTCTTACTTACCCAAATTAATTTTTTCCAATGTCTTTTCTTGGTCGAAAACCATCGTGGCTGGCACCCTTTGAATCGTACCCATTTCTTCTTTCAAGACCTCTTGGAGATGTTTCTTTGTCCCTCAGCAGGTAGACCCCTTGCCTGGCACTCCACTCTCAACTCTTCCAAACGATGATTTTTTAAGAGTTCAAGGCCTGCATTTCTTTTCTTTCTGCCAGCAGGTCCTTGGAGAACCTTTCTTAAACGGTCAGTTAGTGATAAATATGGCTTAGAAAGTTAAACAGACAAATGGTTGTATCTTCTAGCATCACCACTGCAACTTGAACAGGCACCATTACCACCACTTTTATAGGCCTGCTGTGGGCCATCACCATGGAAAAGCCTCATAGTCTGGAAGATAAGGGGTAAAATTGTTCAAAATGTGATACAAGTGCCAAAATTGGTCTGCATAGTCCTTTGGCCATAAGAAATAAAATAAAAGCAAGACCCATCTCGCATCTTGCCTTGTACGCAAATAAACGGTCTTACAAATTCTCATATAAGGTTTGTATGGAAAACCACAGGGTACCCAACTTCTGAAAAAATGGAAACGCTTCATTTAGCTTATTACGGTCTAAATTATTATTGTATAGTTTGCAGTGAAATAACATCTTTAATTATTTTTTCCAGTAGGATTATTTCTCTATAGATTTCATCATAAAACTTACCAATTTGAAGGTCATTCTTGGTAGCAACTTCCTGCACAGGAACACAGGGCAGTGCAAGGCAGGTTTGCTTTCGTACATTTACAAAGTCCACGGCAGGCCCTTTTACAACCGCATTTTATCAGTTCGCTGCAAGCCTTTGATGCCTCATTTAGCATAGTCCACCTCGGAGACCAGCCTTCTGGTGATTGTTGCCAACCCCACTCTGACGGACTTGGGAGTTCCTGCATAGGTTCCAGCGCTTGACCCCATACATGACCTGCTTGATAGGCTGCTCTGTTAACGTGCTGTTCAAGGGCGGCTTGCGTTGGCGGGATATTTTCAATACTTCTATTGCCTTGTGCAAATAAAGCTTGTCTGGCTTCGTTGACTGTCTGTTGAGCGCACGTTCGGCTATACATTACAACAACAAATCGCTCCAAGAGACGACATTGTTCCTCAGAAACAGTTTCTTGTGGAGATGACAACACTTGAAAGGTTTCAGTGACTTCAGGATTCGACTTCCAAGCTTGAAAAGCTGTCTTTTTTCCTTTACCGGAAAGGTATGACACAGTGTCACACCCTGTGACAGCATGAAAAAATGGGAGGGCTTCACACTGCTGTTGAGTTAGACAGTTGGCGATCTTGTGGACTGGTATATATCTGAAATGGTTACCAACTCCAAAGGCAGTCCACAGCTCTTGTAGATCCAGCTGTTTTGCATACGCTATGGCAAGTACCACAACATCAGTGTCAACCGTCCTGATCAGGACCTTTTTAAGACCTCTGGCTGATGCGTGCTTCACATGGATGAAGATCCTTGTGTCCGCCTCCTCGTGGTTGCAGGGGGTAAGACCTTCTGTCTCTACTGGAGAAGAGCTGAGCACGTCAATACCAGATGTAGTGATAACCTCCACCCCTGGCAGCTGGATTGCAGTCACACTCTCTGCTAAGTATTGAAACAGCTCGTTTTTGTTTTCGTCTGATCGCAGAAAGCTCTTCCAGTTGCCTGGAATGGATGCATTATCGCACATGCGTATTCGGACTCCCGATCCTCTCGTCTCCCTTGTGCTTCTTTTTAAGCTGTTCTCGAAGTATCGATCCCATATCAAATCTACTCTCTTGACATTCTGGGCTTGTTTGATGACATAATCAAGAAATACAGTTGCGTAGTCCTTAAATGTCTTAGACTTCCCAGGTTGTAGCATGTTAACAATCGCAGCGGCATCAAAGACTTTGACATCGACGTCTGGACGCTCTACTGTAGTCGAAGCTTCAAGTACCTGGACTAAGTCTGATTTTTGTCCAGAACGGATTTTGCCAGCACAAGAACGTGACGGGGGACTGGCATGATTTTCATGTTTAAAAAATTCTTGAAGATTACCTTCTCTTGCTTGACATGCGATGTAGAGCCTTGCAAACAGATTGTAGTCGTTCTTAAGTGCTGAAATTTGATTTCTTGTCTTGTAACTTGCTGACTTTTCTGTTGTTCCAAACAGCGGAAGCTTGTTTAGATGGATGGTATCAGTTATTGCTTTGGAGCATTTGACCAGCCTCTCTTCTACAAACTGATCGTACTGAGACTGTCCCTTTTGCTTAGCTGTCTTGATCGCTTGGACGACACATTCCGGCATAATTTGCTTTGTATCCAGCGCAATCAGTTGGGTGCTATCTTCCATAAAAGGGTTTCCCATTTCCTCAAGTACACTGATAAGTCCTTGGACATCGTTGGAAAAGGCCTTTTGGACAGATGGTACTTGCTCGTGATGACGTTTGTCAGAAGGTTTTGTGGCTTCAAAGGTAAACTCAAACTCGTTTACCACCCGTGCGGTTTCAGGCCCAGCTACCATCCAGCGCCTAAGGGCAGATGGACTTTCTGTGAGACCTACAGCTCCTCCATCGCCTTTGATTGCCTCGTTCTGCTGTTCGTGGTTATGGTCTAACGCGATCAACAAGAAGAAGTGCTGAGTTTTCTGAACTACAAATTTCCCCCGAACAAATTCAGCAAACACTGAGGGAAGCTTTTCTTTTAGCATCATCATGTCCCGTATGTGTACTGGCAGCCATCTGGAGTAGTTATACAAGTCCAGTGCAAACATCCAGGGTGTTAGTTTGCTAAGAGCTTCAACATAAAGGTGGAAGTTTCCCTCTCTGATGGTTCTGAGAAACTCTAAAACAGTCAGCTCGAGCTCTAGTACTGTTGTCCAGAACTGAAATTGTGGGTGATCATCTCTCTTCTTTTGAACCCATGTTGAAAAATCAACATCGCAAGAGCTACGGCTTTCTGTGTATTTCTTGTACGCTTTTTTCTGTAATATATACAGAGCGCAGGCACTTACTTGATGGGCATAGCGAGATCTTGTAATATGGGCAGCTCTCAGAATACCATCAGCTCTTCCTCTAGTCGTAATATCAGCTTGCACCAATGCACTGTCCCACCCGCTATTGTCCAACAAGTGCCCCACCTTTTTCAACGAAGCCATTTCTACATCTAAGCCACCCATCATTACGACATATTTTTCTTCTCCGTACAAATCGGCTTTCTCCCACTGGATTTGCTTTGCAATAGCAAACAATGGTTGGTCCATAGCTATTACAGGTGTTTGGTTGGGGTTAACATAAGCAACTGCTTCTTTAGCAATCTTCATTGAATGCTGGATCATGGCCACTGTATGAGCATTTTCATCAAAGAGTGGTAAAAGCCCAGTAATTGCCTGGGATCGTGGTGCATTGGACTCCAGCGAAGCAAAGTGGGCTGACCGAGAGATGTAGTCTTCCTTGTCCAGTTTGTCCTTTTCTAACAACCCTTCGACTTTATCCAGCCATTGAAACTCCGATTCCATGCCTTCACCGATCAAATCTGTTGCAGGTTTTGCAGTTCTACACCCCTTTGGAACGTAACAATCCTTTTTCTCTTGCACCGCTACAGGTTGAATATCTGTGTACGATTCTGGCAGTTCGGTCACTGTTTTCTTCTTTGGGGAATCAGAATTGATCTCTTGCAATGCCTTCTGTGTCGGTACTTGGGTGCTGAGTAAGTGAGATAGCAGTTCCATGGAACGAATCTTTCGCTGTACGTGCAGTAGGATTGTGGTCGATGTTGTCCACGCTAGCAGTGGTGAACACAGACTACTTTAACTTTGAGGGGCACACAACCCCTTCTTCAAATTGTGCGCAAATAGCGTTTCCTAAATCTGCAGATATTTGCATAACCCTGTCATAGGAGATGGACAACCCCATTCTATAAAACTTATCGACTAACTTCTTGCGTGTTTCAGCATGAAGAAGAAGTCCTACATAGATTGCCAATGGCGTCTCCCTCGTCAAGCTATGTCGGGTTGCCGTACTTTCAGATGTAGGATTTCTCTGACGTTTGACTGCATTAAATATCAAAAGCTGAGAGAGCACAAGGGCAACGTTTATCCCCACTTCCTGACTGTTTTGGTTCTTAATGTTAGGCCCTTCTAATATCATGTTCACTAAAGCTAACAGAGATTTAGGAACCGCTTGGTGATGACAGTCAGACTCAAATGATCCATTAAATTGCTGCTGCTTAGTGAGCATCTCTTTCTTGACAAATGTGGCAGCTTTAGCTAAATGGATAGCTTCTGCATGATAATCATAGTCCTGAGCAAACTGCAAAGCTGCACTGATGTCGCTTGAAAAAGCAAGCTTTACCTCCTTCCCCTCGCTATATTCACGGAGATCAGGCAACTGTGAGAGCAGTCGCTCCTTCAGCCTTGTGGAATTTACCCGCTCGGGAACATAAGCTCCAAGTTGCACAAGTCTGGAGGAGTAAAGCTTTGACAAATCGGACAGCTTAAAAACTGTTTGGTTAGCATTGTCCTCAATGTATGAAACTAACTCAGCTAAAGCAATGGCTTTAAGGGAGACTTGAGGGGTGTTATCTGCTTCCTCTTTAGGTGAAATACTTCTTAGACGATTGTATAGGCCAGCAAGACATCCTGCATGATAGTATGCATCGATAGCAGGCAAATCACCGGCTGCAAGTTTTGTTAAAAGCCTTCGGTCCTGTAGTTTTGTAGCGGCTGCTCTGACATTGCTGTCGAGTGAAAGAGTAGCTGCTCTGCGAAGATTATCTCCAGTTTCATTTCAAAAGAAACATGTTTGTTGAGATTCTGCTGTTACGTCTTTGGGTGATTTAACGAAACTAGTGCGACGAGTCTTAACAGGACTTGGCGCTTCAGAACTTTCAACTGAGCTCACAAGTTTTCTCTTCTGAGCTCTCTGAAGCTTAAGAGTGCTGCATTTGTTGGAGCAAGATTTGTGCCATTTTGCTTCATGATCTTTTAACGTTTGTTCTATTCCATTTCCCTCATTGAGGCTCGACAATGGGACTTCAATGGGCACTTCACCGATCTCGCGAAATTGATTCAAATTGTCTGCCAAACTTTTGTACCCTGAGCCGTAGTTTTTTTGAGTACTATTAGAAGGACACACTAACTTTTCCTCCGTTTCTTTTTCACATAAAGCACACAAATTCCAGTTCTTTTCTGCCCTTACCTGACCAGTTTCCATAATCCAAGATCCAAAGATCCAAAACACTGCAAGTTTCGAGCACGTTGTTGTTCGCAAGCTAAAATCAACCAGGCGCTACTGACAAAATCAACCAGGCACTACTTGCTGAGTGTCAACATCAACTAACGATATATCCCGGGCAACAGGGAGGCCAGATTAAAAAACAAATTGATAGAATTGACAAAATTAACCGTTTCAAATTAAAAAAGCAGCCTTTCTGCTTGTTTTATCGTAAATTCAGTGTCCAAGCCAAGAAATTAAATAAGCATGAGCCCACTGTCTCAAACCGCTGACCTCATATTAAAATTCCCAAAATACCGGCTTGGGGAGAAAGATCCAGCTGGGGTCTTGATTTTATTTTAATCTACATGTTTAAAGCTACATTTACTGAAAGTTTCATACTTGTATCACAATTTGAACAATTCCGCGATTTTTTGTCCCTTATCTCCCGGACTTTCATTACATGTGTGATTTTGACTCCATTTGATGTGTTCATTTGGTATGAATGTGGGCCAGTTGATCTACTTCTAATGAACCACATCTTGCCAGAATATAAACATGTGGTCTTTCTACAAGAAACTGCACATCCACATTTCCCTCACCCTGCTCTTCCATCTGTTTATTTGTAAAGAAAAGTGCTTCATCATAGAGAACAATCACAGTCGGTAACAGGTATCCGTGGTTTAAAAAGGTAGAATTTTCTTGCCCAGACCATGAGATGCCTTGTTCTCTCAATTCACTTTAAATAGTCTTTCATCTCATTTAAACTGGCCAAGCCTGTTGCAAACTTCCTCTTGGGTCATTGCAGCATAGTTGTCATCTGTTCGTGTGTGCACAAGTCCTGAGTTTTCATGTTCTTTTAGTGTCCTTTCTCGTATGTCTGACAAAGGTATCTTACGACCTGACAATGTAAATAATTCTGTATTTATGTTCCCATCTTTTGTATGTCTGAGGCACAATTAGCTCTCCAAGTGCATATTCTCCACTCAATTTTACTCTGCAAAAGTAAAATAAAGTATTATATACAATGTATCACAAATCATAGAACTTTTACTCTTCACACCTGCATACAGTGAAATCCTTAGTGTTTAATCTACAGTATCAGTATATGGTTTTTGTATTCAGTACATTGTATTTACGTTCTAATTTGCTGCGCTCAAACGAACGTAAATTATTTTCTCCTTAAATACTAAAGAAATACAACACCAAAGGAATGATGGTTGGATGCTCAGGCAATCCAACCCAACGTGAGACATCACAAAGAAAAATAAAAGGTCTTACCCCGAAAAAGCTGAACATCGCTAGCAGATTTAAACTTTTTAAAAGCATTGCCCGAACTAGCCTTGGATTCCTTCCTTTTCTTTTCAGCCAATAATTTAGCCTTCCGAATTTTCTTCTCATCTTCAGAGTTGGAAGCAAGCTCATCCGACTCGTATTCCTGCACCACCAGCCACCCGTCTTTGCTTCTGTCTGCGAGCTTTATTAATTTCTGTCGCTTCTTTATGAGCTGTCTCCCTTCTGCCACCAGCTTGCGGACCTCTTGCAGCTCGTTCAGGTTGACCTCTATCTGACCAAAGATGTGGTCCAATTGGGCATTCAACTCGAACTGTTTCCTATTACCCTTGAATTTAAACTCGGCGGCTTCCTTAACGACTTTCGACTTTCCTTCGAGCTGCTTGCTTTTTTTGTGGAGTTGAGAAGCCAGATAGGTTTTGAATAAAGAGAACACTTGATCGACCAAAGGTGGATTTCATTGTTCTTGCTGTGATGAAGAGTTTTCCGCAACTTCGGGCGCCGGAGTGTTTAAAACTTCTGCATCTGATTGAGCCGTCTTACTATTCATTTCTTCAGCTACAACTTCTATGTTAGCATGGAAAGCGAGAGTGAGAGAACTAACTCATACTGAACAGTCTTTAAATACTGAGACCCCACCAATCAGAAATACCCAAGGGACAAGCCCAAGCGGCGTGTCCTGCAGTGAATTGAATCAACGATGAAACAAACTGCTAATGAACTGTGAACACCACATACCAGCAGAAAATATATTTTTAAATAACCTGCAAGATTGTGCAATTTTAAACATGATCATCTCATAAACATCATCGTGATTCAAGCCAGTTCTTTTGTCACAAGTTACAATGTGTATTGAGTAATTAATGTAAGCATTTTGTCACTCAGATGGGAATAACTGTCAAATCACAGTATCTGTTTTGATTTGTGTACATTTCCACAATTCTTGGAGTATTTTGGCAAGCTGTTCAAGGGGCAGGGTGGAATGCTCGCTTACCATTGTGAAAGTGGAGAAGGCCCTTTGGATGAGGTCTTTCCCTTGTGATTTCATTTTGCTAGCAGAGCTTCTAAATTTTTGCACCAATGAGACTGCTGCAGGTTGATTCACCTTCAAAGAAATCAAATGCAGTGACCAAAATGATTTCAGGGTCAGAACATTGCAGAACATTAACAAAAATATGCCTACTTTTTAATCAGGTTTCAATTTTGTCGGACACACCCTCCACTCACCTTTTGCAGAACTCAAAATGTTTTCAATACAGTCAAAAAGTGATTTCCTACACCAACAAGGTACGACTATATCCTAAAAAGCCGATGTAAATAGAAATGCCTTTGACAGAAACTAAACATAAATGCCAGAAAGAAGAACCTAATTCCCGGAGATGGAATGTCAACTGACACCCAGGCAGCGCTTGATGGGAAAGCAAATGCTGATTCAAACAATATACTGTATTTGTATCCGAGCAAGTGATTAATACTTATAAAAAGAAAAACCAATACGCCAGGTAAAAGGTATCAAGTGTTTACATACTGATGTACTTGTACATCAGTATGTAAACTAGCGGAATGTTTTGTGGGTGCACGTGTGTACGTGTGTGTTGCACACAGTAGCTTTGGTGCCACCACTGACAGCTCTCCAATATTCTTCATCCAATTGAGTTTGTTGGTTCAGCATGTGACAAGTTGATACAACACATCCTGTACGTCTTTGTTGTGACGACTCGTTTCTTCTGTGTTTAGGCCAGGCGCACTTTTGGCTACGAATGGTACAATGACCATCTTTGCAAATGCAGCAATCGTGGCACATCTCGAAGAGGTACCTCAGTAGTCGATGCACCTCATCGCTTCTTTGTGCTGCGTCACCATGGAGGCAGCGAATGCAGCATATATCCTGTGGCTTTGTCCAGATCTACATTGAATCAGCAGCACTCTCCAACTCCTATCCAAAGCAAAACAAATGGTAAATTTCAATTTGCCTCTCCGAGCTGTGGGATAGCTTTGCAGTAACAAAAATGTTCGGACAGAACTTTTTACTGTCCAGGCATTTTCGATTATACATGTGTAAGGTAAATAACGAAATCACAGCAACGTTAAGGGTTTTCAAAACAAGCAAAGCTTACGAAAACACAAAAGAATAAAGTAACAAATTAAAAGAGAAATGTATGGGTGCATTCACTTTGTATTGTTGTGTTTGCCAGAGGTTGTTGTGTGCCACATTGTTGCATTCAAACTGAACAGTCTTCCCGAGTCTCATTAATCTGCTACTGGTATTTCTTTTTTAATTTCCACATAGCTTAAATAACCCACCTTTGCTTTGAGTGGCTTATGCTTTTCAAAAGAGTACAGTTTCTCCTTCGCCTGTCTTTCCGGTAAAAAATCCTTTCTCACACTTTTTATGGCACAAGCTGCCAAGCCATAGTCGTCAGTAGCCAGCCCAACTGGCTCTGCAGTTTCGTCACCATCAGAAGCCGATTCTGACACAAAACAATACAAAAATTCCAAGTTGACGTTCTTGTGCAGAAGTTTAGGTGTGCTGGGGAAAGGGGGAGGGGAGAGTTGGAGGTGGCAGGAAGGATATATTTTGTTTGAACCAAATGGGCTTACTTGGCCTTTTTTGATAGGGTGCAAGAACTTACCTGTCATGCATCTTGGGTTTCTTTACCCGCCCAGAGGAAGAACCACCCTTTTGTTACTTTCAGATAGGTTGGGTTGGGTTGGTTTTCCGGGCCCACTCTCTCCTTTGCGCTTCAGTCGCGATCTTCAGCACCAATCTTCATCACCACTAGTTCCAATCATATTCCATACTGAATTGAAAACAAGTGTTTCCAATACTTTCACTTGTTCTTCTGTCATGTCTACCTGTGATAAAGCTGTGGTGCTGTGTATATTGCCAATGCTTGTCAACACGGGGTGCAGTAAAGAATTGCTTGCCATGCTCCCTATTGTTGATTTTGGTGAATTTATACATGAGAATCCCACACTACCTTGCGGTCTTGGCTTGTAGGCTGAAAACTTTTATGCGACAACGTTAATTGAAATAGCTGTATACAGTGGGACAAAGATGTTTCCCCTGAATGAAGGTGCCCCCGATTAGAGGTAACAGAAACAAAGATTAACACAGAGCTCTTGCGGAGTCCCATACTCATAGAACCTATACCCAACCTTTTTCATGGTCATAGCTAGCAAAATGTTTTGCGGGTGTGCATCCGTGACGTGTGTCAGTCAGAGCATCGTGCAAGGCTAACTCACTCACATCAGCTCGGTAAACATTTCAAAGTTTTGCTGTGTTTAGCGGAGAAAACCATTTCAAATTGCAGTCGTTATTTCCCTGCATGTTTTTGCGGTTTGCTACTCAGGACAGGGATACTAATTAAGGGATACTCAGAAGCTGCTATAGTGGAAAAAGAAGAGCTTTCAGGGATAAAATCTTAACTTATTTTTAACACAGGGCCACTTTGGTCCACCTCATTTACATGTGTCGGAACGCTTTGTAGAACGAGACATTGTAATATTTCAATGAATATTAAAATAAGTGATTTCATAACAACAATTCGCGAAAACTTTCGGATATTCGTCAGTAATTCAACACAAAGTTTAAATTTAAAAATAATGGTATTCCTAATGATAACCAAGATTGAGCTGTTTCTTACCAAGCTGAAATGGAGTGTGCCTCGTTGACAACTAAACATATGGTTTTAGTTCCAAGCTTACCATCTTACAGTTCTTTCGACCAAAGTGGAGAACACCAACTCTTGGGACTTCCATAGATGATGTTGACATGGGCACTAGCGCATAGTTCATTCTCAGCTGCTTCTTCCCCTACACCAATAGCAAATGCTTTGAGTCCCAAATGTGTCATCTCCTCAACTTGATCCTTTCTGATATAATACATGGCCCTGTATCTATAAAATGTTGTCACATTTTTTTTAGTCAAATCTAGAAGAGAGGGCACAACTGAAATCACCAGCATTTATCAGACTCTTTTGGGGGAAGCTTTGAAATTGCTGATTAAGTTTTGCAATTGCATGCATGATTTGGAAATTGCATAATTCATTGCGAGTTATACTTACAACGGAAGTCATAATTCCTTGGGACACTTGATCAAACGTATCTCGACCTCCCTCCCCCTTGTTCAAAGTTGAAAAAACCGGCGATTTTTGCGTAAAAAACAAGAACTTTTAGGTCTTTCAACCTTGGTAAGGGGGAGGGGGTATCGGAGAGGTGCAGTGTCCCGAACATTTTGTCTGGGGTTGTGTATAAACAATAGTGTGAGAATGTCACGCCAGCGACCTTACACTCATGAAAATTTCTGTAAGTTGTTGGTTACGTTTTGGCGATAATAGGGTGGAGATTCTGTTCAAATTTGTGTTTTTCAGGCTGAGTTAAGACCACAAATACCAGAAATTGTAGCTAAATAAACATTGAGATTGACATTGAGGATGAATGTTGACAGTTTGTTTACTTTTTAAGTGTTTTGTAGACGTGTTGTCGGTCGAGAATTTGAGTGCTGTTTTATTGCCGAGGTAGAAAGTTTTTTGTTGCACTAAGGCCAATATTGTCAATGTCACATGTCCATTTCAGTCATTGCGTTCTAATAATTGTAACGGTCACATTTGCAATTGTTTTGGGAGGAAACATGGAAGAGAACAGTGTTCTCAATAGACGGCAAATGAGAAGTGTTTACCTAATTACCTACAGTCAAGCGGATGCAGAGCGTGTTCCTTCTCGTGATTCATTTGCTGTGATTGTACTAGATTCCTTTGAAAGCGCTGATTGTAATTGTCGGAGTCAAGTCACCCAATGGATTTGTAGCAAAGAATATCATAAGGATGGTGGAAAACATTACTACATGGTAGTAAAATTGGTCCGTACACGCCGATGGCTTCAGGTGCGCAATTACGCGGACAACAAGCATCATGTGAAGCTGAACTTTTCGAGTACGCACGCGAATTACTATTCCGCCTGGAAGTACGTAACTAAAGAGGATAAAGATTATTTACAATCTGAAGGTCATCCGGATTTACGAAATGCACCACCACAAACACAAGAAGCGAGCGAAGGACGCAAAGGTAATTCTAAAAAGAATGGTGCGAAAAATCTTAAGCGAAAAAGGAAGCAGCGCTTGACAAAGGTATCCATACTCGAATGGAACTCCTTGCTCTAGCTAATTTGCAGAAGGCCGAAGGGAAAACCGATTTGGCGGAATTTATTGCAAATCGAGGTTATAAGGGCGTAGACGAAGCTATAAGGATTGGTTGGGACATCGAGAGAGCACCGGCTACACTTAAGAGGGACAAAAAAACACGCATAGAGGTTCTGAACACTGTGTTGGGTGAAGAATGCGCTCCTGGTTGTGACAAGCGATGGCTGAGCATTGCACAGGATATACTGAAACGGAATTCCATTGCTGAACGTGAAGGCGGTGAGATGTCTAATAACAAGAGGCCGGGGAAAATACAGGAACCTACTTCTTGTTGGTCCCGCTGATTGTGGTAAAACATTTTTACTCAATCCTCTGAACGGTATTTTTAATACCTTCACTAACCTGGCAACAGCCAGTTTTGCATGGGTCGGAGCGCAAAACTGTGAAGTCATTTTTTTGAACGATTTTCGCTGGTCAGAGAAAATAATCCCGTGGCATGATTTATTATTGCTCCTTGAGGGACAAACAGTACATCTGCCAGCCCCGAAATCCCATTACGCGCAAGATATAGAGTTTCAAAGAGATTCGCCTATTTTCTGCACTTCTAAAGAAGAGATAGTGTATGCTCGGGGAGGGGTTGTGGACACACGCGAATGTGGCATGATGCGTTTTCGTTGGCATATTTTTCATTTTCATGCACAGATTCCATGAGCAGAGCAGGTAGAAATTGTACCGTGTTCTCGATGTTTTGCAGAGTTTATAATTAGGCCCGGAGGAAATTATTGCGAACAATAATGATCCAAACTGCTGAGAAATTGGTTGTGTTTATGGAACAGATGACATCGGTTCACCATATCGGTTCACCATTTTAGAGCAGAAATACTGAATGTGAACAATCTTAGACTGCGCAAATTTGTTTTATTGTGATTTTATATTATCCACAGATACTGATTTCCATTAGAACTGAGCGAGAGCAGCAAAAGTGCTAGTGTAGTAAGGCTATAAAAAGGTGAATCGTGTAATAATAAATAAAGTTAAGTTAAAAGTTGATTTAATATATAACAAGACGGTTCACCATTTGGAACACTCAGTATTTGACTAGAACGCGACAAATAGCTACTGAACTGAAATAAACACTAACTGTATGTTCCAAAGTATTGTCAGAAAGAGAGTGTACTCGTATTCCGATTACGCGTTTGTTTAAATCGGCCTTGCAAATGGTGAATCGTGAACATTAGCGCTTTCGTAGCGTCGCTAAGACTGCAGCCCTTCATTGGAGGTCATTTCAATTTCATGATAAAAGCCAAACAAAAGTGGGCTTTCACGTGGAGACTGAGATTGTTACAAGTTTATAAATGGTTGGGTTGTTTGGCCAAATATTTTCTGATTTTACACGAAGGAAACGGGTTTCTGACCAGTGAGCATGACTGACTTTCGTGTTACTTTAGAAGTTCGGCAAATCCACATTATAAAAATAAACAAGAACACAAGTTAATTAGTATTCATGTCTGTACTTTATTGACATAATTCAAGTATTCCAAATAAAATTCGCTTGCACTCAAATATTCAGTGTAACAATGATTTTCTTTCTGTATTCCCTGTTTCAAATGATTTTTGAAACCATAAAAAGAGAATTAATATCGCAAGCGACATCCACGGTTGGCAATTACATCGGTTAGCCGCCGGTCCATAGAGGCAATTAATTGATTTATCGTTTCAACGGGGATTGCTTGAATTGTTCTTATGGCTCTCTCTTGAAACTCTTGGAACGATTCTTTCGTAATTCGGTGTAGTTTCGCATCTTCTTTCAGCATGTTATTGGCAATATGAAATACGTTTTCAATACAATGAATATCAGGCGAACGCACTGGCACGTTAATAAGTCGACACTGCACGCATAACATGGCGCTTTTGGCAGCTGCTGAATTCTGTGATGGATCACCATCTTGCATAAAAATGCGTTGATCCCCTTTATCTGCTTCTTGAAACATACGCAAAAAGTTTCTGTCTATAAAATCGGCAAAGTAATCCCCACACATTCTCTCGTACGGCTCACACGCTATCACCCCTTTTCCATAAGTGATAGCAACCATCAACTTGACCACTCGCCCGCCAGTACCCTCTTTGCGGCCCTTTGAAGTTTATCCTACTTGAAGCCCCTCAGATTTTTTTCACCATACTCTCCCCTTTGGAGCACAGGCTTGCTTGAATGGATTTGTTTTGTGCACAAACGATGTTCCATCCAAATAAAAGGAGATATTGTCTGTCCAAAACGTTTTGGGATAATTTCTTTTGTAATATTTTGCGAAAGCGACTCTCTTTTTAAGGTCTTGTCTTTTCAAAAGGCCCTTTTTCCTGGCTTGTAGTGAAATTTCCTTCTTCATCGCGCAGTCTTGCCATACACCTGAGCAATAAACGCCCCTGTTTGTCTGTCAGTTTTCTTGGTCTTCCCCGCCTTGACGTTGCTGTCTTGATTTTGGAGGCCGATTTTTCCTCGACTCGAGTTTCTTTGCTTATTCTGCAAACACTTCCACGTGAAACATTACAAAGTTCCGCGGTTTTGTGAACTGACATTCCCTTTATATGCCTCAAATAATACACGCGAGCACGTATGTAGACTGCAAAGGGGACAACAGTGTATACAGACATTATATAGATATGTTTTTAATTCAATGTCTTTATTTGGGCAAGTCTTGTAGTGATAAAAAAATTATTGTTCCGTGCAAATTTTTAGATAAAAATATTTGATCCTCCACTGGAAAACTGAACGCACCTGCATGGCACACTTGCCTGTTAAAACAAAAGAAGCATGCCTCAACATGATAGCTGCCTGCAAGTCACGTTCTTCATTAGTGTCAAACCCATTGTTTTCTGTTGCACACTAAAGACAAAGGAGTGTGTTAAGATCTTTGTGTGCGATTTGCACATATTAACACGATGACTGTGTCAATTTGATTGCACTTTTCAAAAGGTGAGACAGAGTTTTAGCCTGGTTTCCATATGATCACAACAGCCGTTGCAATCATAATTTAATGGAAACCACTCTTGCGATCATTTGGAAATCACTCTTGTGATCAATCGTTCTAACTGCGATCGTTGCGAGCACATTTAAATCACATGGAAACCAGGCTGCAGAAATTTTGTCTTACCAGAGAGAAGAAAGACATGTTGTGTCACAGATGAGCACAAGTTAGCTCGTTTATTCCGATATTTGATACCCGAAATATATTGTTGTGTATCACTTTGGTTGTGAAGAGTGTGTACGGGGGTCTCTGAAGTAAATATTCCAGTGTTTTGAACTTGCAATTTTATGACGCACGTGAAGTGAGCTGCTTTATTTTACATGAATTCTGCTTCTATCTCTTGACTATTACTTTAAAATTCAATCTTTCATTTGAAGTTCTTCAAGTCGAGAATTCTGTTCTTATTTGAGTTTGAACATTCACTCATTCATTCGCAAAGCTTGAAACACAAAGCTAATCAAGCAATGAAATTTTTTGGAACCAAGGATCGCTTGATTGAAACAACAAACTCCTTGTTGATTTTGAACTATTTCTAATTCTAATTTTTTCTCGGCCTGATGGTATCGGGATAAACGCCAATCAGGATGAGTGTGTATATATCACCTGATTTGCTTCTCTACACCATCTTGCGGAAAAACCTTGGCAATCGCAATGCCGTTTTGAGCCTAATTGTACTAAACATGCCTTTTTTCCAACTTCATAATGCTCCCTAATTTTCCTTGTAGTGGACCTTCGCTATCAAAAGAAACTTAAGTTCTACTTTTCCCGCTTAACGTTTTGCAATGTACGAGGTCGGCAAAATTACTACAGGATCGATGAAATTGCTCTATGACAGTTAATCTTTGACTTTGGTAACCATTTTGTTTAATTGTCCATTTTTCAAAGATGATTTGTTACAAATATCCCAAGAGCCTTTTATCAAAAATTTTATACTTTATTGAAACCAATTAGCTTGTGTTTTAACATGACAGGAATTAATTCTGATGAGAGGAAGCAACTTATCTACAACAACATGGACTATAAAACAACTATCCTTTTTGTCATTAATTATCTACTTTATAAAGTCGTCCTTGTTAAATTTACAACTGATGAACTCTTGTTTTTACATTACAATAACATTAATAATCCGCATGCGACCAAGCATCTTAACAATCTTATACATGCAACACGTTTCAGTTTCAAGAAAAAGGTATGTTTCTTAAGCCTTTGAGTCAGAGTTCTCCTCTTTCTTCTGTACTTCGTATCGAAAGCCTTTTGACTCCAACAGGTTCCCTTTGCGATTTTGTCCTCACTAAAGAGAACATCGACACAGGTAAGTGCAGTCATAGATAAATCTGTCCCAAGGTCAATAATCATTCCAACTTTGCATCACTGTTTAACTGTGGGACCATGATGAGTTAATATCTGAGGGATGCTGTTCTGATCCACAGACACCATGGGTTGTCTTGGTAGGGTCATTTGGTAACGGTAAACTGATGACAGGTCTTTGTAGTTATTCGCACGAACAGGGGGGCTGAATCCGGAGAGGCTAGTTGACTGTGCTGGCTGATTGCTGAGGGCTGAGATTGGGGTTGTTGCAGAAACTTCTTATGACAGCTGCAAGCACAGGATCCATTGCTGTATATGGCAGCTGAGCCTTTAATAAACACTATTGTAAGGTGCATTCAGAATAGATTATTGGGAGTTCCACTGTAAGGTTACTGCAGACTAGGAGAGTCAAATTCAGTGTGGGCGAGTCAAGTTTAGTGTGTACCTTCAGAGGTGTCTCCAATCTAACGATAAAGGGAACACATGCTTTTTTTTACACTGCCACCAATCATACATTTGACCTTTGATAACAGAAACTGTTCAACTGTTTCTTAAGCCTTTGAGTCGGAGTTCTCCTCTTTCCTCTGTACTTCGTATTGAAAGCCTTTTGACTCCAACAGGTTCCCTTTGCCATTTTGTCCTCACTGAAGAGAACATCGACACAGGTAAGTGCAGTTATAGATAAATCTGTCCCAAGGTCAATAATCATTCCAACCTTGCATCACTGTTTAACTGTGGGACCATGATGAGTTAATATCTGAGGGATGCTGTTCTGATCCACAGACACCATGGGTTGTCTTGGTAGGGTCATTTGGTAACGGTAAACTGATGACAGGTCTTTGTAGTTATTCGCACGAACAGGGGGCTGAATCGGGAGAGGCTAGTTGACTGTGCTGGCTGATTGCTGAGGAGGGCTGAGATTGGGGTTGTTGCAGAAACTTCTTATGACAGCTGCAAGCACAGGATCCATTGCTGTATCATGGCAGCTGAACCTTTAATAAACACTATTGTAAGGTGCATTCAGAATGGATTATTGGGAGTTCCACTGTAAGGTTACTGCAGACTAGGAGAGTCAAATTCAGTGTGGGCGAGTCACGTTTACTGTGTACCTTCAGAGGTGTCTCCAATCTAACGATAAAAGGAACACATGTTTTTTTTTTACACTGCCACCAATCATACATTTGACCTTTGATAACAGAAACTGTTCAACTGTTGATTGTGTTTTGAACTTGGGAGTTGAAAATAGGAAATCACAGCAAATGCACTTCGGTACCATACACTTGGCAAACCAAGAATGAGAATGGCTCAGTATAGTCATGCAAATCTCAGCTAAACATCAGTCTTGTTTTCAGCAAAAATCGAGGAAAACAAAAGAAACCATTCTGGAAATATAACGCCAATACTATCTGCTAAATTAATTTCAGGCACCCACATGCAAATGTTTTTTTGTTTTACTGATATAGCATTTTAATTACCAATATAAAATTCCATTAATTTTTGTAAAGGAAAAGCACGCTTTTACCTCGAATAGCGTATGGCGTGTTTCACAACAGTGACAAAGCACAATTCAATTGTACGGTTTACGTTTTCACAAAAAAGTAAACAGTAAAATGTCAATTGACATTTTACAGTTTTTACTTTTTCCATCTTTTCTTCCTTGTCTCCTCCTCTTCAAGAGGCCGTTTTAATGTCGAAAGCATGATAAGCAGAGTGACAACTTGGTCCTCACCGGGTGGTAGGCATAACAAAAATGACAGGTCGACAAAATTGAACGTTCCCTTCCATTTTTATTTACATTTTTAAAGTTTACATTCCAGCAAATGATATACAAAGTAACAGTTGAAACTATTATTACAGCATAAAATTAAACACTTATAACTTAATAACTAAAATAATAACTAAACACTTTTTACTCTACGGTCTATAAAAAAACACACACAAAAAAATAAACAATGTACAAAGGCTAAAGGAAAATTTTCAATATAACTTCTCTATTTTGTATTTAAAGAGGACATTATTAATAAATTCCGATATACTAATTGGATTTTCATTTAACTTGCTTGAGTAGATATAGTATTTCATAAATAGAAGGGTATAATTGAACTTTCTCACGATACCTTCAGCAGCGTGTTGCTCAGATAGACCAAACAAAATTTCTTCTGACACAGGGTTAAAGTTAACATTGTTAGAGGCGTTGAACCAATTCACGACCCGGCGGACAAAACACTTAGTAAACTGGCATTCTATGAATACAATACAAACAATAGCCATTGTCTTTGATTCCATATCGAAATAATTCCTTTTTGGTGACAATGATTTGATGAAGAAACTTGAATTGAAACTCTCTTGACTTATTTTCTCTAGCCAATTTTGGGACAGCCTTGAAAAGT
This sequence comes from Cladopsammia gracilis, assembly GCA_022457155.1. Taxonomy (NCBI): domain Eukaryota; kingdom Metazoa; phylum Cnidaria; class Anthozoa; order Scleractinia; family Dendrophylliidae; genus Cladopsammia; species Cladopsammia gracilis. The sequence continues at coordinate 1,022,105 of JAJGOT010000122.1, forward strand.
TTACTCCAATTATCACTATCTATTTGGAATAATTTATTCCATCGCTCTGTACCAGTTGGAGTCGATCTATGTAATTTGCTATTCAACAGCCGTTAAAAATCTTTTGATTTTAATTTCATTAAATCTACCTCTGTGTCCCTATCAAGTTGGAAAATTGTGGAACCTTCCACATAACTTGTGCCTATTGTATTGTCTGTGTTTTTTGCTTTGTTTAGTAAATGATTCGGGATAGCACTTAGCATTTGGTAATACTGAAGAAAATTGGTTTTGCAGTTGTATTTGGCAAGAAATTCTTGGAAGGTGAGATATTGCCCAGATTCATTTAACAGATCCTTGACTGAAACAATACCTTTGCAGAACCATGTTTTGAAAAACACTGGCTTTCTGTCTATTAAAATGTCCTTATTATTGAATAGAAGAGTCTCTTTGTCATAATTAAAGTGATAAAGAGATTTAAGTTCATCAAAAAAGAGGAGAATGTCTTTATAAAATTTTGGCAGGCTCTCAAAATATTTGGTGCTGTAATTACATCTCAGAAGAAAATTGAGACCTCCGCACCTCTCAAAAAATAGTTTGGGACTGTTTTCCAGTTTCGTCTGGTATATTCCAGGAGTCTAGGTATCCATGCTAACGTTAGCGCTTTAATCATTATTTCAAGATCTACCATACAAAGACCTCCTTTGTCATATTCTTGATAGATAACGTCACGTTTGATTTTGTCTCGTTTATTCTTCCAAAGAAACTTAAAAAAGCGATTTTTAACATTTGCTGCAACTTCTTTGGGGACATTAGTTAAAGATGCTGAATATATCAAAGATGACAATCCCAAGGACTTCACAATTAACACCTTTCCATATAAAGTCAATTCCCTGGAGCTCCAAATATCCAATTTCGACTGCCTTTTTTGTAATTTAAGGTTGAAATTAAATTGATCATTTCCTTTTTCATCATAGGATACATAAATCCCTAAGATTTTAGTTGGTTCTCGCACCCATTTCATACGTAAAGGCTTCGTTCTATTTTCAGACCATCTTCCCAACCAAATAGCTTTCATTTTTTCAATGTTGAGTTTCAAACCTGAAAAACTGCTAAATGTCTTGATCTTATTCAGGACCGCACTAACCGAGTCTAGATCGGCGCAAAAGAGGTTGGTGTCATCAGCGAACTGAGTTAGCTTAATCTCATTCCCAAAGATGCGTATTCCTTTGATATTAGTATCTTGACGTATGGCATTCGAAAGAATTTCTGCTGTTAGGATAAAAAGGTACGGCGAAAGAGGACATCCTTGCCTTACTCCTCTTGAAGGTTTGAACCAGCTAGTCAAATGTCTGCACTCTCAATGTCTGTGTAAAACACACGAATCCATCTTAAAAAGCCTTCACCAATGTTGTTTGCCTGTAGAGCTGACAGAATACTAGACCACTCAAGCGAATCAAAGGCTTTCTGAAAGTCTACTGAGATTAGGATGCCTGTACTATTCTGTTTTTTGTGTCTTCCATGTCATTGATCAACCTAATATTCTCACCAATGTATCTACCCCTAATGAAGCCAGTTTGGTCCAGATGAACAAGTTTATCAAGTGTTGCTTCTAGTCTTTTAGCAATTGCTTTTGAGGCGATTTTGTAATTGACATTCAATGGCATTATTGGTCTCCAATTCTTTAACTGTGTTAAAGGCTCGTCTCCCTTGGGTAACAGAATGATCAGTTTTCCAATATCATAGGCTGTATTTAGACTTTCTAGACTTTAGACTTTCTAGACTTTCTAGACTTTCTGTATTTTAGACTTTCTAGACTTTCTGTATTTTAGACTTTCTACAAGATCATGACCCACCATGACCCATGACCCAGAAATGTTTATAGAATTCTGCCATGAAACCGTCTTCACCGGGAGATTTATCATTTGGAAAGGTCTCTATTATTTTCTTGCATTCCTCAAAGGTCAAGTACCCCGCCTCCAGTTCATCCCTCTCTTGGACCGAAAGTTTGGGTATTTCGACATTCTGGATAAAATTTTCAAAACTCTCCTGTGAATTAGTTGTTTTGGAGCTGTACAGATCTTTATAATAATCTTCAATTTCTGTCAAAATTTGCGCATTATCCGTAATCAATGGTCCAGTTTCTGTGTCTATTTCGGTCACAACCTTTCTGTTATAGTTCCTTTTTTCCAAGTTAAAAAAATATTTTGTTGCTTTTTCACCCTCTTCGACCCATTTACACTTTGATCTAAACATCGCAGCTTTGCCTTTCCTTTCATATATCAACTTCAGCTCATTTTTAAGCTCTTCATATTTTTCCAACTCGGAATCCACATTTTCCAAGTTTATGCTATTGCAAATTTTGTTATCCAAACAGTCGAGCTGTTTTTTAATTTCCTCTTCACGTTTCTTTGTCACTTTCGTTTTATCTTTAGCAAAGGCAATTGTAGCATTTCTAATTACCATTTTTAACATTTCTCTTATCCTGGATGTAACAAGTCTTTCCCGAAACCTTGGATACAGTTCGCAAATTTCAGCGGTATACTCCTCCGTTAATAAAGAGTTATTAAATTTCCATAACCCTGGGCCTCTGGGATTTTCTTTCGCCCACGACAATAAGAGATAAATGATTTTATGGTCCGGTGCAATAGAGGGTTGTATATCAACTTTTTTTACAAATTTGCTTACATTCTTCGCAATTAGGAAAAAGTCTATTCGAGATTTCATTATCGTTGCTTTGGATGTGTACGAAAATTTATTTACATTGGGGTGGCGTATTCTTTGAATGTCTAGAAGATCGAAAATATCCATGGTAATTAATACTGAATTACGATAGCTGGTGGGTCTCCAGTCACCTCCAATTATCAACGTTGTAATTTCTGTTTTGTCTACAAGACAGCAGTTAAGTTCTTGCATAAATTGAAGTTGGTCCAAGCAATTGTTAGGTGCATATATATTACAAAGAGTTATTCTTTGGCCGTTGATGGTTATACTAATTAGAACTATTCTCCCACAGCTGTCTCTGAAGACGAAATCTACATTTCGTTTAACATTTCTATCCATTAAAATGCAAACACCTCTGCTGTGACAGGAGCCGTGAGAAAACACAATGTCTCCTCCCCATTCATCTTTCCATGACATCTCATCACTTGAATTTGAATAAGTTTCTTGTAATAAATAAAAAGTTGCTTTTTGGTCTTTTAAATAGGAAAATATAGATCTTCTTTTAATTTGGTCCCTTAAACCTCGTACATTTAAAGAAATAATACTACATTTTTGTCTGTCCTGCATGGCAAGTCAGAGAAAAAAAAAGGGTAAACGAAATATGCAATGCACTACTCTTAAAAAACTGTACGCTACAAATAATTAAGAAACTTCGATTTATGGAGTTAAACTTTCTCACCTAATTTCTGCCTCTTTGCCTTCCCACCAACAGTATTGAAAAAACGAATAATAACCTTTTTATCAGAGTGGCGTTTCTATCAAAAGCTAAAGATTATTTAGGTCTTCTTCACAGGAAATGCTTACTGGCCGTCCTTCAGGCGACGTCTTCACATATATTTTTCCATCTAAGGTCCATGCACTCTGTATTAATCGGTCCTTTCTCATGTTGTTCGCTTTCTTAAGAATTTCTCTTCTGTGCACAGTCAAGTTTTCATTTAGGAATAGCCGGTTGTTTCTTGAATGGCCACGAAGGTTTGGAATTAAATCCGATGCAACGCAATTTTTCAATTCGACTCTTTTTTTATATAACTTTGATTTAGTCTTGTAGCTTGAAAACTTTACAATAATTGGTTTGTTCCTCCGCTTGAGCTTATGCGAGATCTCAATATCTTGTGGCGTGATATCGACTCCCAAAAGGGCGCCTAATTTAATAACTACTTCCTCGGTGGACTCATAGCAATCTTCCGGAACGCCATGTATTTTGAGAGAATTTTTCCTGGTGTACTGCTCTAAATGATCCAATTCGTCAGCGAGTCTTTCCGATTCTTCAACTTCGCTCTGCAACTTCGATTTGGTAGCTTGTAATTCTCTTATGGCAAGATTCTCATTTGTCGCTTGCTTCAAAGAGTCCTTTACTTCTTGAATCTTCCTATCTTGACTCCTAATTTGAGCTTTCAACTCTTTAAACTCCCTTTAGATTCTGATTTTCTTGGAGAATTTCTGCCATCGAATTCCGAATAGCCTTGAGCATTACTTTAATTTCAGACAAACTAAGCTCAGTTGACTCGTCAGCAGATTCCGCCAAGTTGGATCTCTTTGCGTCTTGTCCTTCTTCGTCGTCAAGTGAACCACGCGCTCCCCTTTTATTTTTTTGAGCCCGGTTTACCATCAGTTTACCATTGACAATACACTATTCGAAATAAGAGGTAAAAAACCAGGAACTATTTTCCATTTAAGCTTGTTGGGAAGGAAAATTGGCCCCGCTCAAAAAGCCTGACCGACCTGGTCAGAACCACGCATGCTCTATCTATCTCTATCTGTGGGGTTTGATTCTTCGCCTTCGGTTCGCCATTGTAAAGTATACAGATCGGATGGGAATATTTTATCGTACTTTTGAAATGAAACAACAAGGGATTTTCTGCATATAAATGAGCCATAGGATTTTGTGACTCCATATTTGTGATTACCATCGAAAGTGTTGCTGTTCTAAAACACTGAAGGCTTGAGTTTACTGGAAACGTCATTGTGACGTTATTTTGCTTCGTTGAATTGCAATAAAACGTCAAATATGGTGATCTGTGATTTTTGGTAAGTTCACAGCCATTATTCATCTTAGTAGCTGCCTGATGAGCATCATTAAGCTTGAAGGTAGTTCAGAGTCCTCTCTCAATGAAACGAGTTAGGTGTTCTTCATTTACGAATTTGGCTCGTTGCTCGTTTAACTGGAAAAATGGCCACCATGAAACGAAGTGGCTTTGGGACTCGACTTTGTATGAATTTCTCGACCTACCACAGCATATTTTGGAAGTTGCGACCACTGAAGAACACAACAAGCGCGAAATTTCGGTGGTAGGTCGGAGTGGCTGTGGACTTGGTATAAATATGAAATGTGTGGGGAAAGGAACGAATGCTGTAAAAAATTGTGGCTATTTCCCAGCATGCAGTGCGGTGGTGATGTTGAAAATCGAGGCAAGGTCAGTGTGCACTAGAACGAGAGGCTGTAGCTCGGCCTGAGCAACAAATAAGAGCAAAAAAATTAACTGCTAAGCTAGGACTAGAACTGAATGTTGCTGTGAATGTTGACTGTTGGTTTTGCCACGATGATTTGAATAAAAAACTAAAGACAAAAACGGGATTTTTGTTGTTTTTCTATGACATTAAAAACGGTCATTTTTGTTATTGTCCAAATTCAAACGCTGATATTCTGTAAAAATCGCTGACTTTTATGTGTTTAGTGGGTATCTCAATTTGAGGGACTTTCTGGTCAATGCTCACAACTGCTAGTTAAGGTAATGTTCGCACAATTGGGAATGTTGCACTTTTTTAAAGCAGTGGAGTCTTGTACGGGTGGTTTTGGGCAGTTCAGGTGTCAATGGGTTAATACTAATTAGCTGAGCAGGTGTTTGTATCAGAAGTTAATTCTACTGTTTAATAATTTATCAACCCAGTTGATTTGTATGTGGGTTTACAGAGGTGTACATGTGTACAGTTGATTTGTATTACTGTTGATTTGTCATAACTTTATTAATGTATTATTAATGAATTTTACAATTAAGTTTATTTAAGCAGATTAAAATATTTCAAGAACATTAGAAACAACTAAAGTTAATGAACACTATAGTACATTTTGACAAGATAACTAAACAACATTTTAAGTAACGATCCGCATAAGAAGGAAAGCGCCAACGGCCATGCACGATGGAATGTCAGTTTTTTTCATTGTTACAACTAGTGATCTCATTGGTCTAGACTCAAAAACCGCTTAAAGGTTAGGGTTCAAGGTGCATTTTGGCTATTTCTTTTAAGGTTTCAAGCAATTTAACACACCATCGCACAACATGCAAGTTTTAAAAGATATTGTATTTGGGGAACTTCATCAAAGAAGCAAAATTATTAGCTATTGTCTTATACTATTCAGAAGCACGAACATTTCCTAAAATTTATTTGACGCAAATGGATTTTCTTTATTTTTATAATGAAATATAATTATGAACCATCAGCTCCTCCTTTATTCTTGAAACCAAAGATATTCTATGTGGGAAAGAGCCAATGCCATAGAAGAATGAAGTTTGCCGTAGTTCTAATGTGGAACATTACTTAACATAATTATCCCCTCTCTGTATACTAAAGTCGTAAAGAAATGGAAAAGTCTTAACTGTCATAGACGATATAAATGCACTGTAATAATAAACTGTATACAGAACGTAAGGTTAATGCATGTTGATCTTCATAAGACATCTGTGGCAGTAATTTTTACACAAATGCTAAGCTCATGCTTTTGCTTGAATTTAGAACTTATAGCTATTGTGATGTACATTGACACAGTACCGGCCTTTCAAATTACTAACATTTCAGTCAGTGTCAAAGATATACTGTTTCCTTCCGGAAGTGATGGCTCCCTAATGTCTATAGCATTTAGTTCTTATACAAAATAACTTAACTTTTAGACATAAAAAACACACTTGCATCCGGCACAACATATTTTTACTAAGCTTGCAAATTTGGGAAGCTCTTGTGCAGTATACCCAACTTGCACTAGATTGTTAATGCCAGGGCAGTACCTTGTGCCATTTATGGTAACAAAGTTACAAAGTCTTATCTTAGTTGGTCCATCAGTTATAAGAAAAAAACTAGAAATAGAGGCTTTCGCAGCCTCCAAATCTCCACCAGAGAGAGTGCTGTAAGGACGAAATGCTGCTGTGAAAGAAAATTAGACGAAGTTGTTCGTTCTGAGAAGTCGTAGTGAAATGTAATACTGTGTGATAAGAGAAAAATTTTTTATGTTTAAGAGTTATTTTGTTCACACAAAACAATACCGCTTATCGTATATTGGTTATCGGTTATTTCAGATTATATTTAGTTTGGCACGATTGTTTTGATATACGTACTTTATTAAACATTTTAAGTTTTAAGGTGTATAAGTAAATGTTTGATGAAGTGAATAATTTCTTTTTGTTGCAATTGCTTTGGTTTGAAAATTTTCATGATATTAAGTATAAATGGTATTTTCAGTGAGCAAACAGTGTAAAGAAAGTGAACAAAATTAATGTATTTGTTATATGAGAGTTGAATAAACAAACATTTGAGGTGTTTTTTGGGAGAAATAAGTGTTGTTAATTGGTTATTTTGCAGTATAATGTTATTGAGAAATAAGGTGTTTGTAGTTCTTGTAAGTTAAAGTGAGATGGCTGGAATATCAGGTTGTGTAGTTTTGTTACCAACATTTGAACTTTTTTTTATTAATCGAAAAATTAAAGGTTTCTTTGTTAGCAACAGAAACGTAACGGCGGTCAGTGCGTAAATAACAAAGTATCAGATGTAGCAAATGTAAACAAAATGGAACATGTTATCTGATTTTCTGTCGCTGGGAAAGTGGAATCAGAGTGGGTTAACATAATTTTCGGATATCAGGAAGGCAAAGGGTAATGAAGTACGATGGTGAATGTTATGGTTTTTGAGCTGTTTTGGTGTGTAATGGTAAATAAAATTGGGACGTCTGGAATGCCACATTGTACAATGGTTTTGTTAGTGATATGTAAAGCTGGTTTTTTTGTTAATTGGAAAAGCAAATGTATCTTTTATATTAGTAGCAGAAGTATGCAAGCGGCAAGGCGGTTGATACGTGATTTTTGGTTTTGACAGTTTTGATATGTGAGTATTATATTTTTACCTTGCAATTAAGGATATATATTAACTGATTAACTTATGTTGTTTGTTGATATGCTTTTTTGCATGCAATTAAATAGCTGCTGTTAAAAGCCAATATGTAAAGTTGCAATACTTTTTTGTTTGTCGATGAAGTGGTAGAACGAAACGAAACAGTAAAAAGTATACTTCTGGTGAATTGAAATGTCCAGATAATGTAAATAATAATGTTATTCATCTTGATGAAGGCTTTCGAGTTTTGAGAAATGTTAGAGGTTCACCTCCATACTTTGAAAAGTGTAGAAAGGATTTGTTTGCGATGATACGGCAATTGGGCAATCCAACATGGTTTTGTTCTTTTTCAACTGCAGAAACACGATGGAGTCATCTGTTAAAAATATTGGGAAGGCTAGTGGAAAATAAAGATTATTCAGATTCAGATATTAGTGAAATGAGTTGGCAAAAGAAGTCAGAACTTAATAAAAAAGATCCTGTAACTTGTGCAAGAAACTTTGAGTATATGGTGCAACGTTTAATTTTTGATGTTCTAAAAAGTGATGTTATGCCGATTGGGGAAATAGAAGATTATTTTTACAGAGTTGAATTTCAGCAAAGAGGAAGTCCTCATATTCATGCATTAATTTGGGTAAAAATGCACCTTTACCGTAAGTTGAATAGTTAGCGAGTGCTGGACTGTAAAACAGAGGCTGCATTCCAAGAGCAGATGCTGGCATATGAGCTTCAGATGCTCCTAGTATGTAAGCATAATCAGCATGTTGACCTAAAGTCACAGCTACTATTGAAACGGACATAATCGTTCTACAACCTGGTATGCATACTGTTTGAAATACTGAAACAAAAAACCAAAAGAATATCATGTTTAAAGAAAAACAATATATAATCAATGGAAAATACATAAACTTGTGTTATATGATTTCACATTGAAACTTGATAGTCAGCAAAACTTTAACAGTTTTCAAATCATAACAGTTGTTCCTTCCTTTATTTTCTTTAATCTTTGTTTCTCCCAAAATCTTTCTTTTAAATCTCCCATATTTCCGATACAAATCTTCACTAAAACTCAGTTTATATAAAATCTGACTGTAACTTGAAAATTCAAAAATTCAATTGACGTACTTTTTGCTTCAAATTGTTGACATAATTATTGTAAGAGATCCATTATTCTGACATGAGAATACATGCTGTAAATGAAGGCAACAATGATGATAACGGTGAAGAAGTGCAAATAAGTGACATTCTCTGTACTACCAAATCTGGTAGAACATGCAGGACATGGAAATGACGACTTGTGTGTTAGAAGGGCCAAGCAAAAAGCTAATATAATGTACGAAAGTGTTAATAAGCTTGCCCCAGTTTATCTCTGATATGTTTACACCAAGAGTTACGAACAAAGACTGGCATTACCTAAGCCAAGAAATGACTACCTTAAGCGAATCTTTAGCTATAGTGGAGCTTTCCTGTGGAATAACCTTCCAGAGGAACTAAGAACAACTCAATCACTGAGCCTTTTTAAAAAAGGTATCAGTGAATGGTTTTCCCTATTGGACTCTCACACGGCAAATATGTAAAACAATGAATTGCTTCTTATATTGTAAATACTGATATTTTTAACCGTGTTGTCGTGTCTTTAATACATAAACCGAGTCTAAACTCCACTATTACAGCAAGCACATGGCATAAACACAACGCAGTCCGATCCTACATGATCGTGAGTCACATGACAACTTCACTAGTCCCCAGGACTCCACATTCCTCCCCCCAAAGTTCTTTGAAAAAATAAGAAAACAAACGAGGACAAGACAAAAAAAAGTTAGTGTCCCTGCTCTAAAACTTAACACTGTTCACGAGAAGAGGATGGGTCCATTTAGAAGAAACGCTGCGGGGGGTTTCTATTCCTCACTGGGTATCTTCGTACAGGGGTGGTAGACCCTAAAACTGCAGCCTCTGTATTCTTGGGCGACTCACTGTCTCCACAGGTACCTTCTGGCTGGTCTGCATAAGGCAAGATAATCCCTGAATCCACACTTAATGGACTTTTAGATGGCGGTGTTACAGCTGGCCTAGGCCCTTCCACAGCGCAGACAACAACCTGATTGTGGTGTTTCCGAACCACAGTTCCATCTTCTAACATTTGCAGACAAAGGACCAGTTTCCTGGATGACAGTCCCTGGAATCCACTTAGGTCCCCTCGAATAGTTTCGAACGTTCACTGAATCTCCAACTTCCACTAGTCGCATTCGGCTATGCTGATCATGTTTGCTTCTTCTGCCTCGATTGTGCTGCATGAACCTTTATCCTAACATCCGGTCATCTTTAGGGCTTTTAGGACTTGGTCGCTGCTGTCATCTAACACTGATTGCATGCCAAAATCACTTATGTTGGCCTCAGACGACAACGTCGTATTAAGAGTGGAAATGAAAACCTTCTTGCCATCTGGAAAACGCGTGTTGCAGTCTGAGCCGGTGCTACTTCTCAGTTTTGCTTTACACTTAACATTTGGCTTGATTTCGTCAGCCATATATCCAAAATATCCAAGATATTGTTAGATTTACGGGAGCAGCGATAAGCGCATCTTCACTCGCTCATGGCCGACCCAGAGCTCCTATTTTTATATTTTCTGCTTTCTATTTATTTTTTATTTTTCTATTATATAGTTACAGGAACCTTTTGATAACAGTTCTTTTTAATAGAACTGATAGGTTATCCTGTAGAAATATTTGCATTATTATTATTATTATTATTATTATTATTTAAAGGCAGATACACATCAAAATGCGTATCTCAATTTGAAAATCCTTTTAGATAGATTATAATGTTGAATTAAAAAACAGCCAGCCAGCCAGCAACAAGAACTCAATTTGAGCTGCCCAAAGTTGTATTTCAAGTACCCGACCACACACAGCAGACCCATCTGCCACTGTCGCAAAGCATGTCTGGAAATCCTATTGCAAAACTGAAATGGGACTTCCAGCCCTTAAAATAAAACAAAATTCTATAAGTCTTGAAGTACTTTGGATATCGGGCATTTCAACCATGGCACGGGATGGGCAATGGCCCACAACTCTCAACGCTGCCCATTTACTGATCCAAAGTGATTCCAGACTTTCCTGCCGGCTCGTCTTGACCACCAAGGTCTATTTTTCAACTGGAGTGCTAAATGGCGCTTTAGACACAAGGTATGAGAAGAAACGCGACTCGTTTCTTGAGAGGTGCTAGAAACTTATGGATTTCCGGACTTAATGACGAATTTCTACAGACGATGTGTTACTATAATGAGCTCATGATAGATAAGCGAGCCAGGTGTGCATAAATAACGGTATTTTCGTTCAGGTTGTTGGCACTGGTAAGGAGTATTGCGGTCGCATATTCTCACGACCAATCTGCATTGAAATGGTGTCGAAATTGAACTCTGAATGTACAGTCAAAGCACTGGAGTGCCAGAAGTCTGCTTTTTTAGGTGAAATTAGTCAAATTCCTTAGGGTTAGTGCAAATTGGTGGTTTTTCTGGTTGTACGTTGTACGGTTTTTCTGGTTGTACGTTGTACGGTTTTTCTGGTTGTACGTTGGTCGTCTTGAGTTTCTCTTTGTTTAGCTGGTGTTTCTTCCTTACAAGCTTCGCAAAAGATACCATCATCATGTGCCCTTAAGGTTTCCTCTCTGAACTCCTTTACCCTTTGCTTTGCAGAAACGTTTGGCTTGTAGGAAGCCCACTTTGCTTTTGTTGCTCGCCGATTTCCTGGGTTGACAGAAAGTTTTCTTTTCCTTGCTTTTTCACTGGCACTTAGGGCCTTTAAAACATCTAGGATGGTCCGCACTTCTTCCTGTCTTTAATCACTTAAGTTTGACTCTGTTAACTCAATCAGTTCAGCTATTTGAGCAGCCTTAATTGAGTCTGCCATTTTGAACTTACAGCTTACAAGAATACAAGGCATGCTGGGTGCATAACTTATGGGTTAAACCACTGACCGACACTGTGTGCCCCTGGGGGTGAGAAAGAGACTTTTAAGTCAACATAAGCAGTATTTAAAACTACTGCTTACATTGACACGTTATTGGTTGGAATTTATAAATCTTAATAAGTGTTATGAGATTTCTCTTAAAAAAGCTCATAAATTTCTAAAAATCTTTTTCTTTTCTAAAAATCATTTATTTTTCTAAAAATCCTAAAAAACATCCGGGTTTTTGTAGCTAGGCCTACTTTACTACCTACTTTATACAGATATGGCTCCGAGGAGTACAATTCACGTAAAATAAGCAACAAAAACCAAATATTAAGACAGACATAAAATTAATACTTGATTAAAACTTGACAATAAATAATATTTCCTGTATGTCTTGCTCTAAAATTGTAAATAAAAGCAATGTTTATTGCCTGATCAAATTAAATTAAGAAGATAAACAAGCTGCAAACATGTTCTTGTTTCCAGTCAATAAATTATTTCATTTTGTAATCACGTTTTGAACTCCAAAAAGTAAAACACCACCACCGAAATTGTTCAGTGCATCTGTTTCGATTCACCCTAGTTCTCCACTAATAATACTCTGCCTTGTGAATACCAGTTTACTCTGTGAGGTTATTGTTAGGGCACAGAAACCAGTAATCAATTTATGACCAATTTGTCAGCCCAGCACTTGTGATGACTCAGTAAAAACATTTTAAGACCAAATTATACAAATGGCATTTTCAGAAATGTAAACTTACCGAACAGACTGGCTACTAGCCATACTGGAGCACTCACTAAAGAGACCAATAAATAGTAAACACAGTGTCACAATTTACGACGAAGTTCGTGCTAAGCTTATATATAGCTCATAAATTCACTTGATTCTGATAAAGTACATACTTTCAAAAAAGTTTGCAGTTCACCTTTGAAAACTAGAAATGAAAGTGAATTACCTGCTTTCAGCAACCGATGACATCCTTTAAGTTTCTGTAAACAAAACAGAATTGAAACGTCGAGTAATCAGAGCCACAAACATGCAAAAATGGTGACCTTTACTTCACTTTTGCTCAAATATATTCGCCTAAAGACTGTTTAATATAATAGTAAGGTGAAAAATCAGTCAAAAATACTTATGTAGTCGTCGCTACGCAAATCTTCTCTACTCACCATAGTGCGATGAGACGACGGACTACGAAACCCACAAACAAGCATGCACAGTAAACTTCAAACCAGGTCCCCACTGTGTAGTCTGTAGTGAGCCTATCTTAAAGTACTTATTGTTGGTACACAGGTACTGCTAAAACTCAACAGCAGCTGTTGCATCAACTGATTAATTAAAACTTCTCTTATTGAGAAGAAAGGAAAAGACCGCACATTCTTAGAGAACTGGCATCCTATTTCTCTGGTCAATGTAGATACAAAAATAATGTCCAAAGTAATCGCTTCAAGAATCAAAAATGTGTTACCAGAGATTATTCATCACAATCAAACAGGATATGTCAAAGATCGATTTATAGGCGAAACGATCCGATCGATTTATGATGTAATGGATTATACTGTTGAAGAGAATATTCCAGGTATGATGATTTTTATTGATTTTGAAAAGGCTTTTGATAGTGTAGAATGGGATTTTCTTCATAAATGTCTTGAATCCTTTAATTTCGGTCCAGACTTTCTCAACTGGGTAAAATCTTTTTATAAAAACATACAGAGCTGTACCATGAATAATGGAACTGCTTCAAATTATTTTGTGCTAGAACGAGGAGTCCGGCAAGGTGATCCACTCTCGCCTTATCTTTTTATAGCAGTTGTGGAAACTCTTGCAATTGCCATTTGTCAGAACAAAGACATAAAAGGAATTTCTATCGAGAAGGAGGAAACAAAGCTCTTGCAATACGCGGATGACACTACTGCAATGCTCTCGGATATGGACTCGGCCAAAATTTTATTTGAATTGTTGGACGTTTTTAAGGACGTTTCTGGTCTTAAAATTAACTGCACAAAAACTGAGGCTATGTGGATCGGAGCATCCAAAGAAAACAAAACAAAACCGTTTGGAATTAAATGGCCAACCGAACCAATAAAAGCTCTTGGAGTATATTTTACCTATGACTTAAAACTGCTCAAAGAAAAGAATTTCATCGAACGATTGGATAGTATTAAAAAACTGATCAACGTTTGGTCTTCGAGAGGTCTTTCAATCTTTGGTAAAGTGACAATAATAAATCCTTTCTAATTCCAAAATTTGTTTATGTATGCTCACTTCTGCCTACACCCAACGAGATGGTAAAACAATTGAATCAATTGCTTTTCAAATTCTTGTGGAAAGGAACAGATAAAGTAATGCGTCTGTCAACAATAAATGATTATGGGGAAGGTGGATTAAAAATGATTGATTTAGAGAGCATGGTTAAAGCTCTAAGATTAGCATGGCTTAAACGAATATTTAACGCAAATGATGGAACATGGAAGCGGTACTTACAACACCAATTGAAAACATTTGGAGGACTGTTCTTTTTAAATTGTAACTATGATGTTAACGATTATACAATCACTTCCCAGTTTTATCGAGAGCTTCTTCTATGGTGGTCACAATTTCGTGAAACTTTCGCTACAGACTTGAATTGGACAAATATTATTTGGAATAATAAAGAAATTAGAATAGATAAAAAGCCTATCTATTACAAAAAATATTTTGACTCCGGAATCACTCACATCCACGATCTCCGGCTCGATTTGAATATTAATGAGTCCTTTAGTTACGTTTCAAATAAAGTTAGAAAAATTAGCTTTCTACAATGGGCAGGTCTTCGTCACTCGATACGTGATTTTTTGAAAGGTGATCCTGATTATATCTATACACTAACGCCTTCTTCGCTTCAAATAAATAACAACATTTTTGATGTGAAGAAAAAGAAATCGAAAGATTATTACTCCTTACTTGTTATGAAGAAATCACAGCCTCCTAATATTGTGCATAAATGGAAAAGCGACTTTAATATTTCAGATGATCTATTGAGAGAATCTTTCATTTTACCTCACTCTGTCGCACTTGAATCCTATGTTAAAGCTTTTCAGTATAAAATCCTTAACAATATACTCTACACAAACACGAAATTGTGTAAAATTGGCTTTAGAGCTGACGACTTATATCATCTTCTTTATCAATGCACTTATGCCAGACAGTTCTGGAATGATTTCGAATTGTACTGGTTCTGCTTGTCAAATCAGGTAGTTCACCTGACTTTGGAAAATGTTTTATTTGGAATGCTTTCAACACACTGCCCTTCACACATACTACTCAATTATTTTATTAATATCGGAAAACTGTTTTTGTGGGACTGCAGAAGAAAACAAATACACCCTAAAATACAAGGTTATCAGAACAAGATAGCTATCAAATATGAAATTGAAAGAAAAATAAATAAGAAAAACTTCTTTGAAAAGAAATGGATATTCAAATGAAAAGGAATGGTTAATAATTTAAAAATCTTAAGCCGATTTGCCTTCTATCCTGTTTGTCTTTTTTTATGTTGCGTTGTTCATTTAGTTTAATTAGCTTAAATTGTTTAATTTCTTAAGCTGAAAATAGGATTGAAAGTAAGATTGTTAATTATATCGAATTGTTATCACTTTTAACCTATTTTGTGAATGTAAAAATTGTAACTGTGTAAATAAAAGGTCAGAATAATAATAATTAAAAAAAAAACTGATTAATTAAAATGCCACATTTTGTCTGTTAGTTCATCAAACATATTCATGAATTTGTTATTAATCTTCTGGAATGTGACTGCGTTACAAGTCCTGTCAACTGACTCTTCTATGTCACTGTCTTCCTTCCGGTTTCTCAAAATCAAGTAGTTGCTATTCAATACTTGTCAATTCGTTTCAAGTTAAATCATTTCATTCTTATGCTCTTAAAGCAAATAAAGAATATCATTATGCTTTCTGGCAGCTTCAGTATTGAAGGGCAAAACCACTTTCGAATCAGTGCATGGGATTTTAAATTCTTGACCAAAATGTCCAAGGAATGCAGCTGTTTCAGTTATGGTAGCATTGTTTTGAATAGAAAGTTGCAGGATAATTGTTTTGGTTGACTCTACATATTTTTTTTTGGCACAGTTATTTTGTACTTCGAATTTTCGTAAATTACTTTTATTGAGATTCTGTCTCTTTAACCAGGCTTGGAATTCTTGTTCACCCATGGCATCATATTGTTTCTCTGACGGAGGAAAAAATGTCCAAGGACTGCAGCTGTTTTAGTTATGGTAGCATTGTTTTGAATGGAAAGAATTGTTTTGGTTGACTCTTCATTTTTCTTCTTTGGCACAGTCTTTTTGTACCTTGCATTTTTCTAAATTACTTTTATTGAGACTGTCTCTTTAACCAGGCCTGGAACCCTTGTTCACTCATGGCATCAAATTGTTGAATGTAAATGTAAATGTTTCTCTGACAGAGGGAAAGTGTTTATACCAACATCAAGCAGCTTTACGAGGTACTTATCTTTTGCTTCAAACATTTTCAGCTGCTCAGGGTTAGAATCTAAACAAATAAAATATTATTAACAGTAGAAAAAATATATCCATTGATTGATTTAAAAAATAAGCTGTTTCCACTAGCAATTTTTTTAATTGTTGTGTTTAGCAAATGTCCTTTTGTGTTTAGAAAAATGTTATGTTCATCATTGTATTTGACAATACATCAACATGTACATGTTCTATGTCTGTGGTAAAGAAATATGACGTCAAGAGTACAGACAGAAAATGTATACTCATCCTCAGTCACCTCTCTTGTCAGAAGATGTTTATTAATTGGAAGATGCAGTTGCGAACACCCCTCCTTGACACAAATGCATGTTTGACAACTGGGGTGACTCGGGAAAACATGGGTTGGGACAGAATTACATTGTATAACAGAGTGAATGTTTACCAGACAGTTCTTAAAACTTAAATTATTTTATTCAGATATGTACCAAGATCATGGTTCAAACAGTGACAGCCATGTAACTCCCAGATTTCTTAACAATCCTTCCATACCCAAGTTAGATAAGGATAAAAGAAAAATATGAAAGGAAGACTTACAACAAATGTTATTGGTCACTTACTTTTCAAACTGGGAAAGCTCCTGCAAATGATGGTTTGATAGCTGAGTTCTATCAGGCCTTTTGGCCACTCCTGGGTAATCTTGTAGGGAAAATTGTGAGATGACGTAATTGCAATATAGAGAACTCATGACCAGTGTCACGTGACTTGTAAGATTTTCGACCATGTGCGAGATGTAAAGATTTTTCAAGTGCGGAAATGTTTTAAAACACTGTAAACTGTTTGGACTATGGGTCCACTACTTCCAGCACATTAAGTGTTTAAAAATCAGTCGTTTGTGCCTGGCAACATTTTGGTGACCCTGCCAGGACGAACGGTTCGTGTGGAAACCCGTACTCGCAAACAGATGTAATTGAAGGAAATACCAATCGACCACATGGTTTGTGTTCGTCCTCTGCGGTGGAACACATGTTGAATCTGTGACAAGGAAGGTTTTACGGTAAACGAAACAACCATGATGGATTCAGAGCTCCAAGAACTGCAACTTCAAGTTATGGAGGAATTTGTAAGCTCCCAATATCTAAAATGGAGCAGTTAGCGGAACACATGGGTCTGGAATCAAAGGAACACAAAGGGAAAAGTAAGCTTGCCATGTCACGGATCACTTGTCTTAAAGTTGAGGATGAGTTTGGAAAAGCCGAAGACTGAGTATCTTACAGCACTCCAGAATTTTATCTCTGGGACACCACCACCATTAGAAGAATCATCAAACAGCGAGGATCTCAATAAAGAATCTGTGAAAGCAACAATGGCAGAATACGAAGCTCTACTTAAACAATTCGGGGCAATGATGGAGTCTTTAAATGCTTGAGTTTGGTCGTTTTTTCCGAAGTGACCATAGGGTAAGCCAATCCGTCTGTAAGATCCAAGCGTAAGATTTTTTGCATAATTCGTTTTTCCCTTTTGTTGCGTACGTATCAGGCTTATAGTTCATTACATCCCTTTGTTTAGTTTCTTTGCACCCATTTAGGTGTTTAGTTCTTTGTGTTATTTAGTGCCCCCTCGTTAGCGTGTCTTTGCTTTGCATCTTTATTAGCGCCTTTTTTGGTTTCTTTGGTTTTCTATTTTGCATATTTAACCATAATTTTACATTCCCGTTGGCAGTGCAATTTTGCAGTTCATTCTAGTTCGCGCTTAGCGCAGTTCTCTTTGGTCTTCCAAGTGCCTTCGTCGCGTTTTACAGCAGCAGTTTTCTCTGGCCGTAACAATGTAAGTGTGTTTTCGCAGTCCTCGCAGTTTCGTTGTTTCTTTATGTCGAATTTCCTTAGTCACAACTTGTAATTTTTTGCTCTTTTACTGTTTTTCGTTTCAACCCACGTACAACTAGTTCTTTGCATCACGTCTCTTCGTATCAAATAAACCTTCCTTTGAATAGAGGGATTTATTGGTGGTGTTGTCATTTCTGGCCAGGAGAGCTATTCACTTACTGCAGTTTCACCGTGGTTCGTAACACTGATTTTTGACTAAAACTCGAAGTGCCCTGTGACAATGTATGTTTTCACAGCAAGCTCATATTTACACAGAGATATATATCAGTAATGAACTTCCTTTTAAGCGTAAAACCAACCTGGTTCATGTCGCACAAAACTAGTTATGTTTTTCGCACACTCTCCTATTGGTGCTAGGCGAGAGAGTGATGAAGGGCCTCCATAACAATTGTGATTTCGCAAAACTGGGACCTGATCTAAAAGTAACTCGCAAATATTTTATCAGACCAAGGTCTGGTTTACAAATAACTGCAATAAAATTTGTGGGCACTCATCAAATGATAGTATAAAAATTTCAAACAAATTCACCAAAATAGAAAATTTCATTATCATTCGGCCATTTTAAAAGGCTTGTTTAATTTCCTTCAATTACATTTACATGTTAAACCCGCCAGAAATTGAAAAATAGACTATATTGCAGTTCAGACATAAAGGAACTTATAAAGCTTACCTGAATTCTGTTACAAATTCCTACACAAATTCGTCCTCATTTGTACATCATCTTCCAACAGTTTGATCATTGTCACGCAACACCGGCCTGAGTGAAACTGGTTTGGATCACCGAATACAACAAAAGCCCAACTTGTGTTCATTCGATTCAAATGGAGAGACTGCAAATCACAGTAGTTGCTAAAAAATCTGTGTCGTAACCGTTCATGAGTAGGATGCCCAAAATGCGTGCAATTCCACAATTGGTTTCGGCTCCATTCGATGATATTTGAAAGTTAACCAACAGAAGCCTCATGGTATTTGATGCAAATAACGGCGGCTACACTGTTGGTTAGGAATGATGAGGTGCTAGTTAAACTCACTTGGTCGGTAAACACAGTGTGTAAACAGTGCTCTTGTGTGGAATGTCACAAAGTTCTTCGTAAATCCTTTATAATGTTCTGAAGAAACTGCCCAATTAAGAAAATACTGGATATTATCTCCACCAATACAACAACAATATTATTTTGAAGCCTTGCTGGAATCTGCCATTGTTATGTTTACTACTAAAACCGCTGACCACCCTTAGCTCACTTTAAGCACTGGATGCGAAGCAGTTGCATCCCTGTACAAATGCCGAAAGTTTATCAACAAGGTCCTTCCTGTCTTTTGAATGAAAGGATACGTCAAAAACTTCAAAATCACTTTCAGCATACTGACATTACACTTGCTTAGTTTGCCCTCTTTCACAAAGTCACACGTGATGGGATGTTGTAAACTGAGTCTCTCTTCAATGGTGTGAAGAACGTCGTTCCTTTCTTGCTCTACCCGTATTTCTTCCAATAATTCCTCTGGAGTGATTTGCTTCCTGCCGGGCCTCCTTCTCTTTGCTGCCAGGTGAGAAAAATATCCTTGAACTTGCGTTCTGTGGTGTTAAATATAGCTGTCTTCAGGATCATGCTAGCAATCCATTATGTACTGACCAGCTTGTATTTGCTCTTTGTAAGCAATTTCTGAAATTGTATCTTGCACTGTTCTGGCTTTGGAACTTGCTTGTATACAAATTTAATTAAGAAAACGCCACTCATCTCTGTGTTCATCTTCCAAGGTACCATTAAAGGTTCATTTTCGGTAGAATTCGCCTTGTTGGCCATCCTTCACGTTGGCCATGTTGTTCCACATACAGAAATGAGCCCATGATATATGAACAGTGATTTAAAAAGGCAGCAAAAATGTGGAGAAAAAAAGTCTGGATAAAAACAAAAAGCAATGTGTGCCGACTGGAACAACATCGATGAGAAACTGAAATGCAGGAAATAGCTCGCACAAGATTCTTCCGATGTAAATCTTGTCATGCCCTCTTGTGCATCTTTGCTCCTCGTCACTAAGCTTTAAGAGGTCCTTCATATTGCAATCACTGAGGCACTTCTTAGGTCCATTGTCAGGAATATCAGGGGTTTACTAACTGCCTGGACACTTTTGTTCTGTTTGTTAGAACGCATGTCATGCACTTTTAGCTCCCAGTCATTGTTGTCAAGGACAAGAACAAACGTTTACTCTTCTTTTACCATCTGAACAGCATGATCCAGGAAGTGTCTTCCAATATTTTTCTGGATTGTGTACTTCATGGAAAGAACCATTGAAATCCCATATTTGTCGAATCTCCAGTAGTATATGAGAGGGAATGTGATGTATTACAAATGTAGCAGTTGAGACATAGAGTCTCGATGTGGACCCATAGAAATAAATCAGAGCGGTGGATGACCTTTTTCAGATTTTATAATCTTATATTAAGACGTTTCAAGAAATTTATTTTTCACAAGTAGTGTGTTAAAAGATACCTTGTTGTTAGAGTTATCTTTAGTTATCGTATTGTCAACCCTGGGTTTTGGAAAAGTCACAAGTTCTTTTATTTTAATGGATTCCCAGTTGTTAATTTCATGCAACAATTCTAAACTTCACAGTGAAATCATTTAACAGGAATCCCACCAAGTCTATAAGCAGAATGTAAAATTCAGGCTAATCCTGGGTTAACTTTGCCCTACTTTTAACCAGGGCTTTTTAGAATTTAAAAACCTGAAATGAGTGATTCCACGGATAACTGACTTATTTAAATCAGTCAATTGCAAGGTGGCAACCTTGGCACTGCCCCCCTCCCCCCCACCCAGACCCTGACTCCAAGGTGCTTCAACAACGGAAGGGACCTGACGTAAGGGGGACATGGACCGCCGAGATCCAAACTTCCCCCAAGCACCCTAACTCCCAAGCTCACCACGGAAAGGCACTACCAAGTGAAAGGCGAGCTGACAGACGAGTAAGAGTGTCCACGGTAAACTGTATGTACAGCTGATAGGCATTACTGCTCCAACGATCCATGGTCTGGATCTGGTGATCTGGGATGCCATTACGAGCAGCCACAGTCACCGCTCGGCTTGTACTTCGTGGAAGACTTAATTATATGCACGCAAAACGTCCCGGCACTTATTTAGGGTTAAAAACTCATTTTAAAATGGTTAGCTTTTATTAACTGTTTTGGGTAGTGATATCCATAACAGTAAATAAAAGCTAACCATTTCAAAATGAGTTTTTAACCCTAAATAAGTGCCGGGACGTTTTGCGTGCATATAATTAAGTCTTCCACGAAGTACAAGCCCACCGCTCCAATCCAGAGGCTATGGCTGGAGAAGCTCCCTTCAATTCCCGCAGCTGTAAGGATGTCACAAAGCCACGATGTTAGCAAGGAGCAAATCAAAGGTTGACCAGATTGCAGTAACAACAATGGACCAAGAGAACTGCCCCGGTGTTCAAGATAAGACATCAGGGACTGGACTGTGCACAATGGGGGCGAACCCAGACCAATGTCAATGAACCACCCTTCGTGGAATGGGTCAGTCTCTGATGCCTTAATCTTTACTTGCATGCATATGGGTTGGATGTAGAATCCACTGCGATGTTGTTGACATGTAAATGCTGAGACGACCAAAAGCTAGCCAACGAGGGAACTGTGCATTCAGCTGATCGCAGAAAGCCAAAATAGGCACAGTGGTCGGTGAGGGCTGTGTCCAAGGACTGGAAGATGACCTGTATAATATCATCAGTTACCAGTAGCCGCTGCTAATTTGCAGAACTCTGGGAGCGTTTTATACTGTACACCACCGGCCAGTGGAGGGGGCCAGGTCCTCCACCAGAAATGTAGTGCAGTGCTGTTCTAACAAGTAGACATTAGTTCCATAAGCACCTCCTGCAGAATGGTTGACTTGGTTGGATTAATCTTTAAGCCAACTACATTCTTCAAATTGGTTGAATAATTCTAGGGGCCTTCCAAGCAAAAGAAAAAGAAACAATATTTGACAAACGTTGCATCATCTGCATAAAATCTCAACAGCAAGTATAAACAACATGCCAGAGAGCTGACATCCCTGTCTAACTCTGCAATGTAAGCTAAAGAAGGGTGATGAGAAACTGTTGTTTATTGTGCAGCTTGAAATATTGTGATAAATAACCTGAACCCACCTTTTAAAATCATTGCCAAAATTATAGGTGTCTATGGCTTTTAACAGGAGCTCCCATTCTAAACTGTCAAAGGCCTTTTAAAATAACTAAACGTAGCTATGCCTTCAGTATTTTGTTCAGCAGTGAAGCTCAGTATATCTGAAATCATCCTTTTTTGGCAATAAACCTACCTTTAATATACCCAGTTTGTGCACTGTTAATAATATGAGGGAGAATCTCTTTTAGTCTAAAGGCTAGCACTATAATCAACATTTAACAAGGACAAAGACTTCCAATTTTTCAAATAAAGCAGATTCTTGTCTTTCTTTGGAATGAGTCAAAAGATACCCTATAGCAAAAGCATAGTTAAAACTATTTAACATTACGTTGCCAAGCTCTTCCCAGAAGCATAATTAAGTATTTATAAGCATTAATAAGTTGGGCATAATTAACTGTTATAGCGCGAAAGTGCACGTGATATCGACTAATACTTAGCCAACGAGGCCATAGGCCAAGTCGGCTAAAATTAGGCAATATCACGCAAGCTTGAGCGCTTTAATAGTTTTATAGTTCAACACATTGATAACAAAGCACAGTTTGAAGAAAAAATATCGCCGAAATGCTTGCATTTGTTTTACCGCGCGAAACTTGCAACATCACACATGAATGAAAGTGGCGCCTTTGTCAATATTGCACAAGCTTAAACACTTATAACTGTTTTTTAATTCAACACATTGATAACAAATCAGTTTCTAGAAAAAATTCATTGATATACAACCTTTCATTAAGTAAAAAGGCTTACAACAATATTTTACCTTGCACCATTTCTAAAACAACGAGCAGCGAATGCCGAAACTTTAGCCAAGCTAAAATTAATTTAGCGTACATAATCAGTTGAGAGTTTCTACGAAGAGCTTTTGTCTAATCAAAGAACGGGACAGAGTAGTGACTACAAGAATTAAAACACAGTAAAATGGCATAGAATGTCTTAGTTATGTTTCGTATCTTAAAAAGTTAAATTCAGAATCAAAACAAATTGAACACACGGCTACGTACCTAAACATAGCGGCGAAAAGTCGGAAAGATCTGCAGCGTGGACAGTATGTCTTACAAAAATTCACAGCTAAAGGATACAAGAAACGGTTAAAACATCGTACCTGTAGTTGATTTGGCTTTTTAGTCCCTTCCATCAGCACCAAATTTTCAAACATCGAAGTACGAGCTGAGTCGATCAATGTTGTTTACAAACTTCCTCGTTTTTTAGTTCCTACAGCTGTAATAACGACATCAGAACCTTTTCTGAGGAAGTATCAATTCTATATCATATTCCAGAGGTGATTACCAAAGGAATGTTACCAAAATTGCGCTCCTTCATTCACTCCTTGTTGAGTGGTTAAACTTTAATCAGTTTTCATTCAGCTATGCCAAGAAACACTGTGACTGTGACAACGCGAAAATTTCACGCCTTTTTTGTCCAATCATGTGAACAATATTTTTTCTCTTTTCTTTTCTTTTTTCCTTTCTTTTCCCCTTTTTAACTGATAGTTCACGCACGTTTTCGCCCCAAAACACGACATTGCAGGCAGCAGTCATTTTCACTTTCCTTCAAAATGCAAAATTTACCGCTATCGCTGGTTATACGTCATGTAGACATAACATATATCAATAACTTTTTGACCATATTTGAGCAGTGTATGAATGTGTTGAATTATAACTGGGAATATGTGTAATGTTGCCAATGATGAGTGCCAATGGCACAAGAAACAAGGGGGCTCCAGGAAATTTTGAAAATTTTGGTACTCAAGGATGCAATGTGGTGCAATCTGAATGCTAAAAAATTAAACGTAGAAAATTATCAATTGTCAGTTTGTTTTAGCGTTCAATACATGGTTTGAGAAAGTTTTAATTGACATCGAATTTTCCAAAGTGATTTTGCCTGTCATTTGATACTGAAACAAACTGCAGGTACAACAGGAAATAACTTCACAAGGTTAAAAACTTGTGAGAAATAATCAACAGCTGCATTGGGAGGTTTCTCAGATACATAACATGTCTGGCTGAGAAATCCCGCTGATTCCTGAGAAGGTAAAAGGTTATCATCTAATGAAGATCCTTGGAAAAATCATTCCTGTTAACTGCATTAACCAAAAACGGGAATACAATTGTGACTCTCCACAGGATTTCATGTACTAAGGTGATGACACGCACATGGTACATTCGTAATTAATGACTACCTTCAAAGGCAGAGTATTTTACTGTTTCAAATGTAACTTTATACGCGTTGTAGAATCCACGATATTAATGTTCAATGCAAATCAATGGGACCGCGCCGACAAATTGGCGCCTGCTTCTATGTTCACTATAATTTGAAAATTTGCTCGCACTAAAATAAACGAGAAATACTCCGCACATTGTGGAAATTTGCATCACCACAGATTGTGCCTTTTACTTCCAAAGATAAATAATAGTGGGAAAAGCATCACCTACTCCAAACGGCAGTGTTACAATCTATGACGAGCGAGATGTTTATAAAGTCATTGCGTTACGCATTTTCGATTTGTTGTTTCTCTCTGGCGAAAACAAATTGATTTGCTTTACTCTCAAGACTTTCAATACAGTATTTAATTTAGTTTTATTCAAGGTTTTCGATTTTGGTTTCAGATTAGAAATGATTCAGTGTATTATAAAATTGCGTTCAAAAGTTTTTTGAATCTCCGTTCGAAATGCGGGTTGAAATGTTTTCTTTAGCTTTGTAACTGTTGCCAGCTTCAAACTCGATTTCTGCGTTAACTTAGGTCAACAAGAATACCAGGAAGAACCATAAAAAATGTCCAACCTTGGCGAAGTGTGAGTGCAGGCAACACTTGGTATCGTACTCCAAACTTGTATCTGAAACTGAACGCACGGTAAGTGTGTAGTTCACATGGTAGTTTTTGTTGTCGAATGCTGACACGGTTCATTATTTAGCTCCTTTGTTTTTTTTGTTGCGTAAAAGAAAAGAAAATTTTAATGAGACTAAAGTGCACGGCATGGTTATCATGTTAATTTTGTATCTTTTGTCTTACAGTGCTAAACTACTGTGAGCGTGTCATCACCTTAATACATGAAATCCTTTGGAGGGTCACAATTTGTATCCAGGTTAATTGAATCTGTCGAGTTTGAAATTAATTACGAGGTCTAGCACTTCAAAGTACACTGAAAGTAAATAGATCGGAAGTAGTCTGGCAGTTTCTGGATGGTCTTCTGGGGTTTTGCCATCATCAAAACGAGCTGGGCGCCTTCTTTTTCATGGATGTTGTGGTTGCGAAATCTCTTCTGCACTGCCACTTTTGCCAACGTTCTGCCAAAACTACTGGAAGCTTTCATTGCTTCTTACATTCTGCAAAGTCTTCACTGTCGTGCTTGCAACCATTTGTCCCTGGGAAGCTGACTTTTTTGTTCCTTGAAGACTTCTGGACAAGTTGTCTGTGTGACTCATTATTATGAACCCCAGATGTAACCCAAAAAATACTTGAAAGCTCTCATCTGTGTCTTAGCGCCAATGATCCTTGACTTAATTTCTGAATTCAGATTGGTCTCCAAACAATTATCCCATAACTGTGTCAACAGATTAAAGTTGTCAAGGACACCTTTTAAGGAATTTGCCTTTATAGTCCATCGAGTAGGTGTTGCAACCTAAGCATTTTTGGCTTCAAAAGTTGACTCTCATGCGTGACGAATTGACCACATTAGCATAATAGGATAATTTAGCATTATTTGGAAGAAAGAGTGAAGAGAGGGCGGCTTGCAGGTTATACCTTTGAAGACTGTTTTAACCATTGGCTAGCTGCTTTGGAGTGAGAGTTAAAATGAAAGAAGGCAACTGTGACGTTTAGATTATGAGCGAAGGAACTCTTTGTTTTAGATCTGACCCTGCCCAAAGTTCAGTTTTGAGACCTTGGAATCTCATCGTTTGCACTAACTTAGTGAGAGAAAATCAGAATATTGCGCTGGCTACTGTTTGCAAGGATAATCAGTCTGAAAGTGCATATGTGGGTGAGTCTGCTTTGGATGAGACCAGTGTTGTCTCATGAGGTTAACAAGCAATCTTCTTCGACCACGCTGACGCCGAGTTGCCTGAGAAAGTAGACAGAGAGAGCTGCGCAGTTTGTCTCGATGTAGAAGATGGAGAGCTGAGGATATCCGACTGCTGCAGTCGTGTTTTTCACAAGGGTTGTCTTCGGGAATGGGTTAAACAAAGAATACAGCAGCTCTACCCGACTACTTGTCCTACTTGTAGGGCTGAACTACCTACTGAGTTCGTTGAAGAAATGCAGGAGAAATCTTTGCTAGCTAGACCTTGTTACTATACACGTACACGTACAGAAATTGAACGATTGGTTGAATAGGCGTTTTTTCCAATAACTGAACTAACTGATAGGTTTTCGTGGAGCGACGATCTCGTAATACAGCTAGAATCGAGATTCTAGTGATTAATTTTAGGAAATTAGATAAGGAACCTTTGAAACTTCCTAGGAATAGGAATAGGAATATGAGAATCTCTTACCAATGGTTATCCGGGATTTGTTCAATAAACCATACGTTTATGTTGTGAAAGTGCAACGTTCTTTTCATTACGAGACTCTTTTAGACTGGAAAAAATATTGTAAGTAGGAGCAGTGTTATGTACAGCGTGAAAAGACATGGCGATTGAAATACTAGTAAGTTTCTGTTTAACCCAATAGATTCTCTGTCGAAAGCTTTGAAATGTGTACTTAGCCTGGGTTTTAAGAAGTTAGTGTGTAATTGTAATCTGTCGTATTGTAAACATTAATTAATTTGCGAAAAGTCAAGACTTGTATACAGCATGTCTCAAACTTAGACATATTTTTTCCCGCTCCCACATCACCACGCGCAGAATAATCAATATGTGTTAATTTTTGTCGTGATTGTTTATATGTTAAGTGTAATCTATCATTTTAAGCATTGCAAGATGTTGGTCATTGAAATGAGGAGTGTTTTTAATACAAGCCGTCTCAACCCTTACAGAGAACCGCGCTTAGTTTTCATAGAGGGGAAACTAAAGTTTTCAGAAATAGATTATGAGAAAGATGAGGTGGTTTTTGGCGAAGAGTGTAAATGAAGGCATGGCGAAATACGGGATAAGATGGATAAGAAAATTGTGCTGCTGTTCTGAGACAAGAGTGGACTTCTCAGGACATCGTCTTCGCGTTTACCGGTTCGCGAGTTATAACTAGGCTTCGTTCTTATTTCAAAGGCTACGTTGGCGAGAAACATTGTTTACTTTCTCGATACAGAGGAATTTATCCTTATAAAGTTAGTATTTTTAACCCCCTTACTGGTCGCAAGTACATGATGGTAGATATGGATATTTTGAATGGAAATGAGAGCGACTCGGAAGAATATATCTCAGACACTTCAGACATCAATTGACATTTTATTGGAATTTAGCTTCCACATTACAAACTTTGTGCGATTTTCTTTCCCAAAATGATTGTATCATATCATTGTAATTGTAAATTGTTCCGAGATTTCTATAACTAGATCTTTTATAGTTACAATGATGCATGCTTCTACTTGCTTTGGAAGGACAACAGAAGTTGTCATAATTAATTACGCTTTCTCGACACTGTGTTGTGTTTTCTATCTTTCTAGTTTGTATAGTTTGCTTTCATTTACAATAAATTGTTTTTGCACGTGGTGTAACAAGAAACTTTGAAATATGGCGTTCTTTTTGCCGAGTCAGCTATGTCAAAACATTCTTCCAATAATTCTTCCTTCCAAGATTTTGTTTCTAAATACACTTTTCTTGTCCCATAACACTGTTGGCTGAAACTATCCAATGCGGTTATGGTGAACAAATCGTAAGTAATTCTCAACCTGTATTTAACTTTCTCTACTACATCATACATGTCCGGAATTTCGGCTAGTCCGTTTAATAAAGCCCTTTTGATACTGATATTAGTCGGATCTTCGCAAAATGGTATCGCATGACACTTTATTTGCTCGGGGTAATTGATTACAAGATCTGGACTTGAGTTTGGAAAGGAAATAAAAGCCAGTAATCTATCTTAGGACTGGCATTTAATGGCGGTGAAGAAGCGGCTTTGCCTGTCTGCATCCTGTACTTTTCTTTTTACTTCTTAAAGCTTGTGCTGTGGAATTAATGTCAATGGAAAATTCTTTAATTCTTTTATAAATGTGCATTTCATTTTTTATCATACCATTTAAAAGCCCTTCTGCTTTCTAACATTATGACAACACCCTGGTTTAAATGTAATTAAATAATCTTGCTCCTTATTCTTTTCTAATATCACAGAAAGAGAATTTTATTCGCTTACAGGAGAAGTTCTGTTTGTTTTGAGAGATTTTTACAACCACAAATAATCATTATTTCAACATTGTGAGGTCGCCTTTCTTTACCATTTTGTATCTAGCTACCATACATTCTATTGTTTTACTCTCCTTTCGTATCGCTCGTTCTAATGCTTCCATTTTATTGAAGCGTCCTACTTTGCAAAAATGAGGTAGTGTCGAATACGTTTTAAAGGAAGCGTGTATGTTAGGAAAATATGGTTATTTAATAAGATTTCCGGGTTTCCTCTCTAAAGTTTCTGCAACGTCATGGAATGGTCTAGTATACTTTAGCAATATAAAATAGACATTTGCTAGGGGTTAGCATTTGTAGAGGGGGGAAAATCCATTTGCTAGGGGTTAGCATTTGAAGAGGGGAAAAAATCGTTTGCTAGGGGTTAACATTTTTGGGGGGAATTGTAACCTTGTTGTAAGGGTTATGGTTAGGTCTAAGGGGATGGCTTCACCACCCTAGGGGGAAAGAACTTGATATTGATAGTGATTGACAGCTTATGTTCCAAGTAATACACTTTCGTATCAGGTGTGAACCACACTTTTATGACATGTTACTTGAGAATATCAAGTGTGCTTAAGTGAAGCACTTGATATTGATTTTTCTTCCCTTCTACAAATGCTAACTTCTAGCACATGGGTTCTCCCCCCCCCCCCCACTCCCACAAATGCTACTCCTAACCCTAACATCCTAACCCTTAGGGTGGAGAAGCCATCCCCTTAGACCTAACCCTAATCCTTAGAACAAGGTTACCATTCCCCAAACAAAATGCTAATCACTAGCAAATGAGTTTTTTTCCCCCTATTCAAATGCTAACCCCCAGCTCAGAAATGTAGGGTGAATGTTCAGTCACTGCAATAGATAAAGTATGAATGTATATTTCACAGTAAGTTATCAAAAATACAGTTGACCGTGTCACTGTTGGTGAATGTTTACTCGGTTGGAAATTCATAACCATTTTTTTCATTTACTATAACCCAGTGTTATTGGTGTGGGGTAAATATTGAGAAAAAGGTAAAGTTATAATTTGCCCAACCAACAAATTATTTTAATTATGACACTGTTTCCCTTTTTAACTAGAAATGACATAACCATTAATACCTATATCCCAAACCTGAAAAAGTTTCAAAAGGATTAATCTGGCATTGACTATTTTCACATTCCCATAATACATCTTCTTTACACCCAAAATTCTTGCATAAGCATTGTTTTCAATTGAAGGGATGAGTGGAATAAAGCCCCAAGAGACTTGTGATCAACTGCTAGATTCTCCTTCCAGTTTGTCTTGTATATGCTCATGTAACAAAGGGAGAATTTGGTTTCAGATCAGGAGTCACTTAGGGCCTTATTCCAGTTTGGGATAAGGCCCTAAGTGACTCCTGATCTATAGCCAAATTCTTCTTTTGTTATATGAGCATATACAAGACAAACTGGAAGGAGAGGCTAGCAGTTGATCAGAATTCACTTAGGGCTTCAATCCACTCACCCCTTCAATTCCTCTAGGGATGTACAATCATCCCAAGAGAAATCAAAGACAATAGGTATGTAAAATTTTGGGGGGTAAACAAGGTGCATTATGGAAACGGTGAAAATAGTCAATGCTATTTTTTCAGTATTCAATAATTTTAACTTAATTAACTGAATGTACATATCCACAAAGATCTCCTTCATAATGGAAGTGCTTATAAGCATTGAAATATGAACGTTTAATGAAACCAAAATTGGTTCTTGCTACCTTTATGCCAAGTTAAATTTCAAATATTTTGAAA
>JAJGOT010000122.1:1055000-1080000 GCA_022457155.1 Cladopsammia gracilis
CGAGGGTGAAGATGAAGAATTTAATTTGGAAACGCTACATGTCATAACCGACGCTATTTAGGCTCCACCAAGCGCTAATAATGAAACATCTACCATTAGCAGTAACAACGCAGCTAGCGAGAGTATTTGACAAAACAGGAATTCTAAAAAGGGTAAAGGTTCCAGAAATAAAAGTTCCAAGAAAACTTCTCAAGAAAGCGTTTCATTTCAGAGTCAACCTTCGTTACAAATTTTGACTACTTCGCAAGATGCTGTTTTCACAAGTACCGGCGGATACACTGGTTGTTTACCTATCCAACAGTTCGACAACGCGGCGCTTTTGCAGTCACGTTCGCTACCTTCCTCCCCTTATTACAGTTCAGTTAATGGTGACCAGTTGGCGGAAATGATGTTTGTTCAGAAACCCTTCGAGGACAATAGGAAGCACCTCGTGAAAGCTAATAAACGAGTTTCGATAGTCTCCAAGGTGCTGAGATGGAATTTGCCTTTCGAAAGAGGCATTTTGCCTGATGCCCATAATTTCAATAGCGTCACTTCCACACATATAAACAACGCCTTAAAAAGAAAGCAACAAGAACAATTAGAAGCTTGGTGGGACACTGCAATATCCCTCAAAGTTGTAGATCAGTTGCACCCGCCCAAGTCCTATTGTCTCAAACAATGGCCCAGTGGACCTTCAGGGGAGCAATTTGAGAAATGGGTTCAAACCATCAAACAGTTCAGAGGTTTGCTGTTAAGTCTGAAAGAGAAAGAGCCCAAATACTATGAAAAATTGACCCGTTATATTGTTACTGCAGGCAAGACTCGTGTAAGATGGTACAGAGACATGCAAAATTGCAAAATTGATGAGATCACGTACGTGGAATTGTGTAAAAAGCAGAACAGACAAAAAGCCCTGCATGATATTTTGCGTTTGACCTAATAAACCATGACCTTATAACGTTATAACTTTATAACAAGAGTCATTTAGTTTAGCTTTTATTTACCTAATCGATTTTATTACTTTTCTGGCTAAATCGTAATTAACCATTGTTCTCGTTAATCCGTTCAAATTAAGTTTAACCATGTTTTACTTTTACCTTTGCGGGAATTAAGTACTTTAGGGTTACATTCTATGCAAAACCTTTGATCCAGGTAAACCAGGCAAATTAAGCAACAATCGCGTCAACAAGTGTGTTTTTACAGTACGACATGTTACTCGTTTCGCAGCGCGCGCTCCACGGACACAAACGAAGGATCTTTCCATTCTCACAATGTCACTTTTTCAGATTGGCGGTTTATTCGAGTAAGACAAATCTGTTCCATCTTTTAGGAATAAGCACAGGTCAATTTAATTAAGTTTACGAAACAATGCTTCTGAGAGCCTTTTGTTTTGAGAAGTTTATTAGTTTTGAAGGAACACGTTCTAATTCACCGAACGTTCCGAGCTCTTAATTGTTGATTGCCAGTCTAAAATCTGTCCTTGTGCCTTTGGTATTCATTTTATATTTCTAAATTTTACTTGATTTGTACGCTTTGAGTGATTTTGTGTGTTAACACTTTAATCCCTCGTCTTTTATTTTTCTTTCTTTGCGGGGTTTGCGTATTCCAGATCGATTTGATTACACTTCTGGATAAATCGTAAACAACTATTGTTCTAGTTAATCAGTCCAAACTAAGTTTAATTGGTCCTTTCCGGGAGTTAAGTACTTTAGGGTTATTCTATACAAAACCTTTGTTTCAGGTAAACCAGGCAATTAAGCAACAATCGCGTCAATAAGTGTGTTTTTACGACATGTTACTCGTTTCGCAGCGCGCGCTCCACGGGGCACAAACGAAGGATCTTTCCATTCTCACAATGTCACTATTCCAGATTGGCGGTTTATTCGAGTAAGACAAATCTGTCTCATCTTTTAGGAATAAGCACAGGTCAATTTGATTAAGTTTTCAAAACAATGCTTCGGAGAGCCTTTTGTTTTGTGAAGTTTATTAGTTTTGAAGGAACATGTTTTAATTCACCGAACGTTCCGAGCTCTTAACTGTTGATTGCGAGTCTAAGCTTTGTCTCGTTGCATGTGTGTAATTAAAACACGATTTTTTGAAAGTGTAAAGAGGGTGTAAGAAAGTGTAAAGTGTCAAAAAGTGTAGAGAATAAAAATTGTTTTCTTACTCTTTTCTGTACGTATGTATAGCCCACTCAGTAGTAGAAACCTAAATTGAGCAGTTTCACTTTTCAATTGCTTTTATTTTTAATCTACAAAAACAACAGTTTTTCGTCCTAACTCTTTCACAACATCTGAAAAACGAGCAAAAGTTCTTTTAAGTGTAAACACACAAAAAATGTAAAACGCTAGTTTTTGTCATAAATTCTCACATAACATTGAAAAAATCGACTTAAAACATGAAAAGTTCACAACAAACAATGTTCTCACTTTTTGCTGCGGTTAAGTTTCTCCTTTTTTGCTTTGAGAGCCGCCTGCATTCCTAGCTCAAAACTATTTTCGTTTGCTTTTCTATTTTCCTCCGCAAACTTGGCTATTTTCTTGTTCCTGTTTTTGTACAAAGTCTCCAAGTATTCGGCTTCTAGAGGATCTTCTTCTTCAGCTGCCACCACGAAGTTACACTTTCCTTCCACTGCTTTTCACAGGCACACGAAGAACAAGGTGTCGTGTAGTTCGGCTTTCACTTTGTCTCCATTCATATGAACCAGGATTGTTGTCTCTCCATGTTTGCAATCGGGCGGGCGATTATCTCGCCTTCTTGTTATTCGGCTTCCATGGAAGTTGACATTTGTTTGGGCACCACAGGTAAGTGTCGCCATCTTCCTTGGTCAATTCACTCATCCGTGTGTGACAC
The DNA here is from genome assembly GCA_022457155.1 of Cladopsammia gracilis. Taxonomy (NCBI): domain Eukaryota; kingdom Metazoa; phylum Cnidaria; class Anthozoa; order Scleractinia; family Dendrophylliidae; genus Cladopsammia; species Cladopsammia gracilis. The sequence continues at coordinate 1,057,836 of JAJGOT010000122.1, forward strand.
AAAGGGCAGCGAACACGTTTGCAAGTGATGTACCCGCTCTCGATGGCTTTGGCTTCTTTTGCTTCTTGTAGTTTCCTTTTCAACAGTTCTTGACGCCTGGCAACTTCTGAATCCTCTGCTGCTTCTGCTTTTCGAGCTTTTTTACGACGCGAAGCTTCAAGCTCCTGGTGCAACCTGGCACTGGAATCAACTTCGGGCGAATCGTTTTCCCAGTTCATAAGGTCGACAGTTACCTCTTCGGTCACAATCTTGTCACCGCTGACGTTTCCCTCAACTTGTGCTTCGGTTTCCAGGTACTTGCAAGCTTCTCTCTTGTTGTTGCGTTTGGCGGACATCGTGAGGTTTAAAGAATTGTTGTTTGAAAAGGATCTCAAGTGACACTCGACTAGCGAACAGTGAAGTGAATAATGTGCTACAACGTGCTTTTCGATATATAGTTCATTTTATGCAGATACAATGTCAATCAAAATCCGTTTTGTTCAATGGCCTTTTTAGTGCCCGCCTCCTACTACAATTAAAACATAACTTGTATCGGCTTATGCATTTTTTTATCTGCGGCTGAATAACTTGGATAAATGTCACTACTTAAAACAATTTGGCAGGAGTGACATTTTTGTTTTATTTCTCCCAACTGCTGCATGCTTCTAAGACCTTCACACTCTTGTTTAAATGTCAAAAATAAATTTTTAAAAGCTTCGCACAACCCTAGCAATCTACTTCTAAACTCGCTCAACATCTCACAACCTTTTGCATCTAGTTTGTTGAAACCTTCTACGTTCAAAGCTATTTGGTCAAAATCTGGCAAAGTGCGACTGATTTCTAAAATGTACTCTCTCATCTTACTTGTCACTTCTGATTTGTCAAGAAAAGCATTTAATCTCCCTTCACAGTGAAAAAAGGCACCAATGTCACAACTGCGTAGACATCTTGAGAAATATTGGTTAATAGCGACTTTTTGTCGAAGACCAAATCTTTGTCCAAAGCTTCTTCTATATTGCAGACAAAGGAACCAGCGGCGTAGAAAACTGAATGCTCTACAAATTGGTTCTGCAGAGTAGCGCTTGTGTCAAGCTCGAAATCAGAGTAATCAAGTTGTAGTTTTTGCAGGCGTCTACTTTCTGTGTCCATAGCTGAACAGATTTCGCAGAACAAACACAGACCATGTGAAGTCGCCAAATGTGAAAAGGATAATTAGCATAACCACACCTTGAACAGAAGAACAAAATTACAAATTCTAAAATGATTAACATACCGCTGCCTTTTTCAAAATGGCTGATATCTAGGTAGACTTGAGCAGCGATGAAGAAGCCAACATGGATGAACTCATAGATGCTCTCTACGCGCAAGTGGTTTTGAGAGAACAAGAGAGAGAGAATAATTTTGTTGAGAAATTCGGACGCCGGGCAACACGCGGGAGCAGAGGTTGCATGCGACAGAGTTTGTTTGGCAGACAGGATTGAGGAGCGCGAAAATTCGGATAGTGAGGGGGAAGAGGAGATAGAGGGCATATTGCAAAAAATTTATGGAGCTGTCGAACAAGGTGGGAGAATGTTTTTGGAGAGGCCTTCTGTTCACAGAGGTCTGTTACCTGTTGACGAAGGGCAGGATTTTGCCGGTAGGTCAGAAGGTTTTAACTCGGAAACAGAAAGAAGGCAACATGGTCGACAAGTCAAAGCCAGCCCACTGCTGCGAGATTTGCAGGATGAAGGCGAACAGGATCTGAATGTTGAAGTGAGTGACTTTATCTACACCACACGCTCAGTTTTTGTAACAATAAATTCAATTTAACTGGCAAAATGTATGCCGTTAAAGTAGATAACAGGCCTGAAGTGCATGGGCGATTAGATGCCTTTGACGCAGTGATGCGCGATTTAGAAATTGCCATGCTGAGCGAGATCCACGAGGAAGACTATGTGCAGCTTGCGAACACGACATGTCGGGTAGAAAGATTTCACTTCGCTCTATCCCTTCATCAACAAGAACGGAGTCTACCCTGTAGGCCATCCAGCAGTGCTGCGCAATCACGAATTTATCAGAACGACACCTTGGCCTTGCTATGGCTTGATGCATTGTAAAGTTCTTCCACCAAAAGATTTATTTCATCCAGTTTTGCCGGCCAGAGTCAAGCCTGAAGGATGCACTGCACCGAAACTCGTTTTCACGTTATGTCGGAGCTGCGTAGTGGAAGCCAACTTTCAAGTGAACGCATGCTAAACACAGAAGAGGAGAGAGAGTTGGAGGGTGAACAACAATGAAACTGGCGAACAGTTGAAATGGTTATATGACTACTACATTTTATGCTGTGAAGAATACAACCGCTACTTTATAATAGCTGCCCATCCAGAAGACGAGAATAGATTAGCCACCTACAGAACGAACATGTTGGTCGGAGAGGAACTGCAACACGTTCTAGTAGACAAACAAAGGTTAAAGAATTTCAAGAGCAAAACAAAAGATTTGAAAAGGTTACAAAATGCAGCGAAATGTGTCAGATAAATACGCAACAAGTGAGTACAAAGCAGAAACAACTACCTAAGCTGTGCGTAGTTCGAGTTGCGGACAATTTATATACATCTTCGCACCGAGAAGGCATCACATTTGTGAACAAGACTATGAAGAAAGTAGTTGTGCCAACAAACTATGTGGACTCGTTAAAATTAAAAAAGACAGATGCAAGAGAAGCAATGAGTGAAAGGCTCTACGACAAGTACACAGCTGTGAGAGACTTAAATATGGTTACAGAATAATGAGCATGGGCATCCCACCAGCCACTATCACACGCAGAAACTACAACAGTTGCAGCAAGAACAACTAGATGCTGCCTGAGCAAACGCTGAAGCTAACAGAGAAACAAAAACAATAAATCAGAATCTGTTTGAAGATCAAAAGAAAAATACGGCTAGACTGGAAGAAATATTGGTCAACAGAGAAAAAGAACCGCCCTCTTTTAATCTCGAGGAGGACAGTGACGAAGATCTGGATATGAAAGACGGTAATAAGGAAGATGACGAGGATGAAGGAAAAGAACTACAAGGTTTTCTGTCAAGAATAAGGAATTACGTGACACCAAGCAAATCGTCCCAGAAAATGCAAACGTTAAAATTTGACACAAACCACGGAAAAATTCACGTGGAAACCCCAGCTGCTCCTTCAAAACCCCCAAAAACAACCTGTGGAACACACCATGAAAACAAGATCGCAAGAAATTCTGCAAGAGGGTAAAGAGATGTCTTCCGCACCTAAACAACAACGCGTAGAATATTATTTACCTGAAGACTGCGAAGCGTACATCACTAGGCCTCTGTACAAAAACGTGGAAAAACACCACATAAGAACACCTTTTCTTCAAAGGGGAACTCTCTGAAAGGTGCTTGTCGAAGCTTTTGATAGGGCTATTGCTTAATTGAACAAAAACTTAATGTAAGAAAAATGACATTTCTTGTTAATAAAAACAGTTTTAATTTAAATTCACTTTCTGTCGTCTATTTGTACGTCAGCTAATATCCCCTCTGACTATTCCTATCTACACAGTTATTTCTCCAAAAAATAGAGTCGCACAAAAAGCTACAATAATTCTTGTTAACATATTTCATTACACAACAGTTAAAAGTTAAATTTGCATATTCTTCACAACGCTTGGCTTGAGCTTTGGTCAAAGTTCTGGTCTGAATACCTCCGTAAGTCAATCTATAACCCCAAACATTACCCCATGCGTCCATGTCTTTCTCCACTCTAGTCACTTTCTTGAGAATATTTTTCTCCTGACTCTGGCGAACTTTCCTGCTGCCGTGCGTTTTCTGAAGACATGATTTTTAACGGGAGCGAAAATCAACTTCTGCACAACTGCTAGAGTCATTTTACAACTATCTTAAAATGACACGAAGCGAGACTTTTATCTAGTTTGAAAAACCAATCAAAACACAACACATACTAATTAATCAATGTTCAAGAACACACATAACTGAGATGCTCAAGGGAACCCAACTGACACAGTTCGCGAGGGTAAACAGCATGCCCCCTGAGACAATTTTTCAACTCCTCGTCATCATAGCCGAAATACTTCAAGAAATATATTTTGTTGGACCATTTTAAAAAAGCGTAGATCTGCCAAGCCTTGTGTATGCGCAGTTAACCCGTTTTCTGCTGATAGGGAGAGAGCTTTCGGACGGGAGTGTCCTTCAACAAAAATTTCTCAAAACCTTCTGGGGAATCAATGCCGCATTCGTGGAAAAGCTCCCCAAATACTTTAACTTTCTCCACCACGTTGTACCAAATTGTTTCTTTAATGGCAGTGTCAATTGTAGTCAGAAAAGCGAAAAAGGCTAACCACCCTCTCTTTCTCAACAGGGTTGATGCCACGCAGTACCAACCAAAATCCCAGTGTGTTTCCACCTCCCATATGCTCTGATCTTTGGCATAAATAACCTCGTCCTGCCATGGATTTCCCTTCTTAGTGATATCGAATTCCTCCTCTCGCTGACTGGCTAGCTCTTTCACTGCTTTGGCGGCATCAGTAGAAGCACGTTTGTGTTTAAGAGGGAGCGTCCAGACCTCTGGGATGACAGCGTGGCGCATCAGCTCTTCGGAAAACTCCACTGGTCCCACTGTGATAACACCATAGTTTTGTTCTGGAAATATCTCTTTGGGAGGGTCTGTTTCAATTAACCGCCGTCCATCGTTTTCAACGATGTAAAATTTTTGGGAAGAGCGCATGTTGTCGCCATACGCGTTTACAAATTGATCGTTGAAGCTAACTTTGGTCTTCACTTGCTTCAACAGAGAGGAACGGTTGGAGATAACGACACTATCCTCATCTTCCCTGCTGTAGACCCTAAAAATCAGTTTTCCTTGTTCCCCATCACAACTCTGCACTTTTTTCATAGACATTTTTCTTCGAAAACTCAATCTACAATCACTCTTTTCAATTACTATTCACTTTCCTTTACGCTCAATGCGTTTTCCCGCCACATTATGCTACATTATTCTATTATGCTAATGTGATCAATTCGTCACGCATGGGAGTCAACTTTTGAAGCCAAAAATGTTTAGGTTACAAAAGTAGGACACAGTGTTTGGAATCCTGGTGTTTCAGGTGCCAGTTCTTTTTTAAGTTTTTCAGTGTCTCTTTTTGGTGAAAACTTGTTTACACTGAGGCCCATCCTGGTAAGTACATCCCGCAGACACTAAACAAAAGTGTCTGAAGAAATATCTGGTACTTGGTAGAGTCCTAGGAAGTCTTTAGATCGCCTCATACAGTGTATGATCATCTGGTCCAAGGATCTTAGCTTGCCACCCTAAAGTATATCTCAGCCTGCGTAATTTTGAGTTGACCCAAAGTTGAAAGTTGGTGGGGCAAATAACCCACCTGTAGCGCCGCCCTTGGAAGCATAAATAAAACTTGGCAGTTAAGCCATCTGTTCATGGGGACTTGTTTTCGTTAAATTTCCTCAGGGCTGCTAAGCATTCATTTACTGTCAACTGTCCTTCGCAATTTTTGTTTTTGATTGTTATTTAACCTAACAATATGATCGTTATGGAAAAGAAAATTAAACTTGGGATTGTTTATCACAGGGTTTTGTGACTCAAACAGAGTTTCGTAAAACGTTTGTTGTTCTTTTAAGATCTCCGACAGATCCATTGTTGTGCATTCATTGTCTTTTATGAGTTAATAACCATATTTTGGTAATTTCTTTTTTGTAGGTTTAGAAAATACTTAGAAATCCATTCACCCTATTTGAACCACCTTGCGATGGTGTTTATGATCTTCCTTATCGCCAGGTCCTGCTGAACACTGAGGGTACATCGTGATGATTTAAGTTTTCTATCTTCCCTTTCCAGTTTCCTCTTTATCAATGACAAGGCATTCCTTCGTTTTTTTGGCAGACTTGGGACTTAAAAATTTCCAGTTGCACTTTGATGACGGACTTGTACGCGAGCAGCTGCTATCATCCCCTTCCTCTTTTCCCCTTGATAATGCCTCGGAGAGATTACGGTGCAATTTCTTGCACAGGGTACAGAGCACATCCCCAGTTAGACATTTCCTGTTTTTTTTGGCTTGTGCAATAACTCACATTGTTCACTGTCCACACGCTTGAATGGCATTTCCCATTTTCGTACATTTTTTAGGCCGTATGTTTTCCGTGTTCATCATAGTCCATGATTCCCCAACATACCGCTAAAGGAGAATTTGGTCTAAACAGTCTAAGCAATACTTCCTTCACATTTTCAGCAGACCTGAAGCATCCACATTCTTTGGCAAGGAAGAAAACTTCAATTTTGTAGAATCTCAGTGCATCACATACAAGGCAAAGAGGACATAGTGTTTTCATCACACTCAGCTTTCGAAACAATTCCAAACACCTTGTTGCGAGCGGGTCTTAAAAAACAACAATTCATTGTCTTCGGTGATTTGCTGAATGCATGGGAGCCATCCGCACAGTCGGCTTTGACATCGGCCTTTTTGAATCGGCAAAAAGTTATAGCCAATGCGATTACCAGGTGATTTCAAGCGAGGATTCCTCTAGCTGTAGGACTGTAGCTGCTTGAGCACGGCCACTATTTTGTTTGTTTTGGAGAGCGATTGGGAGAACACGTTTTTGCAGTTAGATAACTTCTCTGGAATGTCTTCTCTTCCGAAATTTCTTCTTTGCAATCACTGGCTTCTCGTTTTCTTTTGGACGAATTCGGAAAAATGGGTTTTCCCTCTGGGAAAAACCCTATGTTGTGAAACTTTATAATATATTTATCGCGTGTTTACAACATACCTCAAGCAGCCCTCACGCAGAGCATATGCGTAAAGACTGGACCGAGGGGTTTCCAAAGGTGATACTAAGCAAAAAATGAATATTTGGAAGCTGTGACGCGCGCTGCATGTTTCAACCCACTTATGGGTTTCTGCTGTAACCTAATTCTCAGACGATCCGAGGTGGCTTGCATTCACTCTTTCCTCTTCCCATCTGATAGCCTTTGTTTGAAGGATTGTTTCTGATGCCATGACTGTTGAATATTTCCACCAAACAGAGTGGATGTGAGACTTTTTTTTTCTCTTTCAGAAATTTAAAGAATGAGATTGAGCGACCCTGATTGGTGGAAATATTCAACAGTCATAATGTAAAGAACAAGCCCTCAAACAAAGGACATCAGATGGGGAGAAGAGGGGGTGAGTGCAGGTGACAACGGACAGTCTGAAAATTGGCTGCATGGACTATGGCAAATCTTGTATTGTGTAACATGGTTTAAGTAAAAATGAATTGAAAATTCTTGGTTAAAATAAGAGCACCAGCTGCTAAGAAATACTGGTACAAAAATACTAAGATACATTACAGGATTAGTTTCATGTTTTACCTGTGCACCTGTACTGCCAGTGCAGCCTGACATGCCTCTTCAACTGCCCAGCCAAGATTACAAAGTTTCTTGTTCTGAGAAACACAAGTTAGCAATAAATTGTTGTATCCTGCTTAAAGTACACTGTAATGAAATTGTTACAACTCAATTATATTAATTTCAAAGTTGTACCCGCCTTCCATTGCACTCCCAATGACATTGTTGGCTGCAATACCCTCACTTCCAGATGGGGCATTGCTGACATGTCTTTGGTTTCCACAACTTCACCATTGAGTTCACTTTCATTTAAATAAATCTTTATTTAAAATCACAATCAATCAATTAATTACAACACACCTTTCTCATTTACTATTGTAACATAATGTATACTTTTTAACCTGTTGGTCAAACTTTGACCCCATTAACGCAACATGTACATGACAACTTCTTAGGCTGATAATGTCTTTGGACATCATCAATGTTCTGTGGATGGATTGCAAATGAAATATTTATCGGTAGATACTTATTTTATGATGGTGCTATTTATAGCAACTGCTTTAAGAATTGTCAATGCAAAACAGTTCTATTTTTTTGGTCACACATGCCAGTCATTTTTCTCACCCCCTCAGGATCAAGGTAACTTTGTTGAGAATTACAGATTCATTAAAAATGCCCCAGCTACTTTATTTTGTCCACTTCTAACGGCTACAGTTGTATGAAGGACAATGAATTTTTATCCATGGACAAAATGTATTAATTACTATCAACCCTTGGTATACTATATACTGACCTAAGTAGTTCTGCAGAACTATTAATATAGTCAGGCAAAATCTAATTAAACAAACTGGAACTGTGTCCATATAACTCTGCAGACACATCCATTAAAGAATATTATTTTTTATTAAAAAATAATTTGTTCATCAACAGCATGCATTCCTGTTGGATGCTGGCCCACTATTTTGCCACAACCTCTACAACAATAACAAAGCAAATCATCCAGAATTGTACTTTAAATGTAAAAGGACCATTATTAGTGCATAGAATAGACCTTTCCGATTTAGCAGAATACAGGCAGAACAGGCATACTATATTCCACGATCATATTCTGCTCAGCACAGTGAATGAAATTTGCCATTCAGTGGTTTCAGTGACTTGTTTTCATGTTGTAAACATTGCTCTGTATGTTTTTCATTGGTTTTGTGCTTCATTTCCTACAAGGAAAAAAAAACGGTCCAAAAAATGTGGTCGGCTAATAAACCTCAAACAAACACTGCAGCTATGTCTACTTGATTCCCTTTGGGATTATGGGATTACTGTTTTCACTGCTTTTTAACCACTCAAATTGTTGGTTTCACTTGATAAAAGTGCAAATTATTGGTTTAACTGCTGTTAAACCTCTTAAGTTGTTCATTTCAATTGAAAAATGCCCAAGTTGGTCAAGGTGAAGGGTTAGGGTTACCGTTAAGGGTAGAGTTAAAACAAATCGCAAAAAGTGCAAGTTGTTTCTTCCACAGGTTTTAAACTCTCAAGTTGTTCGTTTCACTCAAAAAAAGTGCAAGTTGTTGGTTTCACTGCCTTTAAAGAGCTCAAGTTGTTCGTTTCACTCCCAAAAAGTGCAACTTGTTTGTTCCACTGCTAACTGCTTTTAAACCGTTCAAGTTGTTTGTTTCACTCGAAGAAAGCACAACTTGTTGGTTTCATTGCCTTTAAAGGGGAACTTGGGGGCAAAAACGAAGCTTTTTCTGATAATTGGTCTATTTGCTACTCAAATTTTCAATAATTAATTTGACAGATCATTTGTTACATCGTGGAAATTTTGCCCGAAAGATGAGTTAAAAATGCAAATAGAGTTCTGCGATGTTGGAAATTGACTGCTTGCTCAAAAACCGGCCAGCGTATCAATCATGACATCAGAATGTCAAATGTAATTTGATATTTGTATGTCTTCCAGTTGTGTATAATATTTTGCATAAAAGAGAGGGGCTTAAAATGTCCACATTTGGGTCAGAATCCGAGTTTTTGAAAGAGGAACACAACAGTCAAAAGTTAACTATCCAGCCACATCAGTTTCAATCGCACATACACTTGAATGGAGCTGATACCAACACTGAAGGCCTGTCAGGCAATGAGTCGATGGAAAGTGGTGATGAAACAGATCACCGACTGGAAAATTCAGACTGGTATGTTGTGTAGTGCTACTATTAGCATTCATTTTATTGTAATATCTTCACTGACCATTTACTCTCCGACGAATGCTTAATAAACTGATGTTGACTCAGCTGTAGTGTTTATTAACCCGCGAGTACGCGCAAGCGTAATGAAAGGGTTATCGGTAATGGCGTCTAATTCATTCACTCACTCACTCACTCGGTCATTTCATCACTCAGATGTAAATTTTTTCCTCATATCTACGTTGAAATAACCAAATCTGACTTAAGTAATTAGTCTAATACTAGGTGGTGCAGTGTGTAAGTGATCAGATAATAGAGCCGAAGGACGTGAGTTCACACTGAAAATTACTGTTTTTGTTTGTTTGTTTGCGTTTGACAAAAGTCATCACATTTAATTTCCAAAAATGTTACCGCTCACTCGTTCCATCGCTGAGCTGTAAACTAAAAAAATGACGTAATGCTTTTTTACTAATGTATTTTGTAACCTAGAACAACGTGAATCCAATGATAACAATAACTAATTTGCTGTAAACGAATATAAACATCAACAAGCTTAAAGATCTTCCACATTTGCAAAAGTTAAAATCGATCTTAAAGGATTTTTCAACCAAGGCATGTGTTATGATATGTATCTACCTTGCAATAACAAAATTTAGTCTTATCTTAGTATGTGTTCCAGCGATGGTCTTGTTTGGTCAGTCGCAGGCCTGAGTTCAAGTATTGCTCAGGGCATTTTTTCTTTTCTTCTTTCTTCGGACTGGACATTACGAAAGGATGTACTTTTTTTGTGTGTGTTTGTCAAATTATTTTTTTAAAAAATATTGAACTGTTTCAGTGTGAAAACAAGCTTACTGCGATATTGCATTACGTGTTAGTATTTCTTATTCACAGGTTGACTCTTAGGAGCCTTTGATTTTTGTTCGCGTATCATTTTGGGTGTTTGTTTATTATTTGAAAGAGCCTTCACTCGCTGCCCCCTGCCAAGTTTAAAGAATTTTCGAGCAAGCTAGGAACATTATGGTAGAACTACTTCCTCTAAAGGTAAGTGAGCTTGTGTGCCTGGCTTAAGTCAACAGACTTTCTTAGCTTCAGAGGATGAAAAACCGGTGTTCCCTGTCCACTTGTGCTTGTTAGCAACATGATCCAACACTGACTTCCACTTTTCCCGTAAAAGCTGCACATTGCTATTGCAGGTTGCAACAGACCACCAAAATGAAATGGACTGTATTTATGGTGACAGTTCCTCATAACCCTTTTGTTTTGCTTTGTTTGTGAGCTTTTTGACCACCCACTTCGAAAGGTGCCAAACATTATATTGATGTTTTATGTGTGGGTAGTCCTTGGCCATGCAGCTGCTAATGACACTTGGTGGTCTGTTGCAACCCTGCTGATTGTAACCCCATTGTCCTTTAAATCTTTCATACCACTGCTTTTTTAAGTCGGTCTTTTGCTTTAATTTGCCGATGTTGCACCTCATGCATTTCCCGTTAGTTTGAAGTTTATTTGAGTGTGTATTGCACATGAAATAACTGGAGGCAGATTTGAAGGAGATGACAGAGACAGTGGTAGTTTTGGTTGTTAAATCGAGTAAAAGAGGTTGTACTTCTTGAAAGGTCTCGGTAAGTGGGGACATGCTTTGACCTCAAATCTTTCCTACTTCTGTTTCGTCTAATTATCTTCCTTTACCCTTAAGTTCTTAAACATGTAGGTTGCATCGTTGTTAATGCAGTTTACCCATTCATCCCAAAACTTGACACGGATGTATCCTGTGGGATCCACCAGAACTGCTGAGGATTTCTGAAGGGTAGCTTTCTCTGTATGCTGAGCTTTTGGTTCAGTTAGCTGAGTCACCTTGGCGTTAACAGACACCGATAGCTGAGGGGAGATTGAGTTGATCGTGTTGATTGTTATAAGGTGGGTTTGCAGAGTTTCAGAAGGTTTGAAGTCAAATGGCTTGGTATGGTTTTGAATTATAGAGTCCTTGTTAATGACATTATTGAAGTGCTTGTTAAACTGATACTTTCTTAGCTCAATAGGGCTTTTAGTTTCCATGGCACTCTAAAGTGGCCTTGTCTTGTCTGGGGAGAAGCAGGTGGCCTTCATTGTTGCCCTAGAAGAGGTCTGCAATTGACATACGCTATAACTGACTTTCCCAGATTTGTGTACAGGTGTTAAATTGTGAACATAAGCAATAACTTCGCCATGCAATCTACATTTTGATCTTTTGAGTTGTCATTGTTTGAAGCCACTGATGTGCGGGTGACATTTTTACACTGAAAGAAATACATTGCATTAAGTAATGGTTTGCATAAGAACGATAGCATTTCGCGGCAACGCATGAGCAGTAGAGCCGCTACTTAATTGGCTTATTTAATTAATTCTGAGCCCTGTGATTGGCCAAAATTCATTTTTTCCGAGTTTTACACGGAAAAAAGCCGAAAAAGTGCAATTTCATTGTATTTTTTCCGATTATGACGTATAACCTATTGTGTCTGAAAATTTCGCGAATTTTTGATGAGGGGAACTATGAGACTGTTACGAACACAGATTTGAGAATGCCGCCATTTTGGAATTGTCAACTTTAGTCTCGCTTGGTGCTCCGTTTATTCAGGATAAATACGTTTTGCTGGTGTGTATATTTTCTATTTAGTGTGTTTATATTTTTGTGGAAGTCATTTCTTGTGGATTTGGAGGATCATCGCGGGTTCTGGCGTATTTGATCGCGTTGGCGAGATGCCCTTCCACAGTTAAAGTATAAATCCTTAATTTGAGACCTGTAATCTTGATTCTAGACTTGATGTTTAATTTCAAGAGCACAAAAACTAGTTTTAATGTCTTAAAATGTCTTAAAAAATTAAGAATTTGGAATGTCTTGAATCAAGATTTTTTTGAGTCCCAGTTATAAGGCAAAGTAAGCCTTGTTTCAAGTAACTTTGACTCCTACTTAAATAGTTAGTAAGCAATCTTGAAACAAGATTTTAAAACCTTGTTTCAAGTAGCTTTGATTCTTTATACTTAAATAGTGAAAAACCAATCTTAAAATAATATTACTGAGAACCACTTTTGGGAAGAAATCAATATTATTTCAAGTAACTACCACACATTGCAAGATTTACCCTCCAGTTTCCAATATATACTGGTAGTTTGATCCCCTGACCCTTATAGCTAGACATTTCATTTCAGCTCAGGACATTTGTTTATTCACTTGTTCCTTGTCTACATATCTAAACACTTTAAAATTTTTTGCCATGGTAAAAACAACAAATGCCTCACTTTTTCATTGTTAATTTTTTTTAGAGAACAACTTGGGGAAAATCATCTGACATATCACTAAACATTAACATTTTATGTAAAACACAACTCAGTGCTAAGTGCATATACATCTCGTCAAATATATAACTTGTACAGTGTACCTCAAGAATTCCAGCCTTCTGATGTTTTAACATAAACATAACAACGGTACATACCATTATGCAATAGCTTTACGAAATATCAACTACCTTCAGTTCACGTTGATTTTTAATTAATATGTACAGCAACTATTTTTCAAATATTCAAAAAGCTCTCCTTGCATGTAATGAACTGTTTACCCCTTTTTTATGAGCATGGTATACCTGATAAAAAAACAAATCACAATGAGAAATGACATCATAACCCCGTGCCATTGCTGGTTCTGATATTTCAAAAGCATTTAGCTCCTCACAAAAAGAATCCGTATTCATAGCCATGACTGCAAAAAATGGTTTATTGTAGGGGACAAACCATATTTTGATATTTTTGCAAATTTTGGTAGGTCCATATTATCCAAGCCAGTGATAGAAAATTGTTTGCACCTGTTTTGTAAAGGGTCCCACACACTGTAATATTGTTATACTGAAAGACATGTACGGTGTCACAGCCATTTCTATCCAATTCATAAAACCTCGTTATAGTATTAAAGGCATATTCCAGATCATGCCCCAGTAAATGTTTTCCCTTTCCAAATGTAATGTCATCAGACACTATTGGACAAGAGTCGACACTTTCACCATCAATTTGCAAGGATGTTGCACTCTCCATACTTTGGTGCCTTTGTGCCAGGGAGAATGGTAGATTCTTGAAATTTTTTATTGTACAGGCCATGTTTTTAAAGTACAAATGTTCGCCCTCGAACCGCATGGCCCAGCTTCTGATAAGTGGTCTGAACATTAATATTTGGGTAGGCAAATGAACCAAATAATGTTGTTTAGGCAAGATTCGTGCATTAGGATATATTTTCTTAAATGAGGTGAGATGTTCCTTGATTAAATGTTTTAAATTAATTACAGAACTATAAGTAACTTGATGAGCAAAACAAATACACATAATTTCCAAAAAGGAAAGGTAATTGATCCAATGTGGGTCATTATTGTCTACTTCGCCATCCAAAATCAGGGGAAGAATAGAGGCAAGTAACCACATTTGGCTTGCACTTTGGCCCAAATTTGAACTAGATTTAAAGTCTAGGTCAATGTCCTTTATTGGAGCTGGTTTATCTCTCAGCTCTGAAAAACCATAGTCAAAATTGTCAATTGCTTGGTTGAGATCACGAAGAGTAAAATGTCTATTGTGGAAGAATTGCTGAAAGAAAAATTTCATTTCATAACATAAAATACCTTCTAGGAAAAAATATGCATGATATCCTGCGGAAGCTGCTTTGTGATGTCAAAATATGGAGCCTCTGAAATCTTTGCTGTACCATTAATTCGATAATTTTTTTAAAAAAATCTCTCAGATATTTTGAACCTGCATCTTCTATCAAAGAAACCTGCTGCTCATAGCTGTTACTATCTCGTAGAGTGAATTCTTCCTCCAAGAAATGTTCCTGCATTTTTTCCAATGATGTCATACAGTGCCGACATTTTCTCTTAGCCCCACCTACACCTTCCTTAAAACAACCAACACCTTGACTTGCAGGAGCAGAGGAGGTTGGACACTGGCCGAAAGGTATCCTGGTAGGAGTTGTCGACCAATCAGATCATCGTATTCATTCACAGTCTTTTCTGTGAGAATTTCCCCACGAAACATTCCATGGTTTTTAATTGTGTTTTTCTTCGAAAATGTCGTCCGTTTTTACCAGTAAAGGAGTTTTCATGAAAGGTATGTTGCTACTTTTTCTATTTACTTGTTTATATCGCAACTTTTTCAGTAGAATTCGTTATTATTAGGCTTCCTCGCAAGCCGGTCCAATATGACGGCTCTCGTCCACGTTGTGTAGTCAACCAACGCGTTCGTTTCTTGACGCTTTATCGCGTGGGTTCTAGCCATGAAAATCGCACCATCTTTTGTAGAAATAGTTATTCTGTTAATTTAGGACGTCGAACCTCTCACCGATTTTCTGTTATTTGCGATTAAAGTTCGATCATTTTTGTAGGTTATCACGAGTGTTCGTAAGCAGAATGTCATGAAAATTTAGAGGGCTATTGTCTACGATTTTGCTTTTTGAGCTTAAACATCAAGTCATTTTCTTGCAGGTATGTCTGATCGAAGAGAAAAACGAAAGCACGGTGGCCCAACAGGAAATACCCCTGGAAAACCATCGAACAAGACTTCAAGAAGCGGTTCTTCTCGGAAGACATTATTCAGTAATGCACCAGTAAGTGCCACATTGGAATGAATATTTGAGTATTTGAATATAGGAGGTATTATTAATTTTAATTTCCTTTTTACAAAGGAACCAGAAACGCCCAAATCATCAGAGTGGTCAAGGGAAGAACTCGTCGGGCTGATACAATACATTGCCCTATTTAGTGAGGACCATAGCTGGCCAACACATAAGAAAGAATCTTTCTGGAATGCATGTGCGTCATCTATATCACAGTATAGTGGACAGCCTCTAAGATCAGGTGAGAATATTTATTATATAAATTCATATCAAAATGCTTAGGGAACAATTCTCAATGGCAATTAACAGGATTTTTTGCAGTTCTTCACCATCTTCTTGGGCCAATTTGACCACAAAACCTTCTTGGAGAACAGCCCAAAGATTGTTCAGGAGTTTGTGAAAAAGGCTGACCCAGACCTTCCATTTTACCACTGGACTGGAATCAACGAAAGATTTCATGTTGGTCCCATGGCTTCTTTCAACACACCATCTGCTAAAGGCATCGAAAGGCTAGACCGGGTGAACATTTCCCGTCGAGCAGACCCGGGGGTATTTCTTGCCAACAGGGCAACTCTTCCACAAAGAGGTAGCCTTACAGTGAGAGCGCAATTTCACTCGTTACCAGAAGGATTGCCACCTTTAGTTTTGTAAGGTTTTTCTGCGACTTACTTTCTATCCCAGAAGTAATTTTGGCATTGTTGTTATTGTAAAAAACAAATTGATGTCAGTTTTTTTATGCATCTGTCCAAAGTTTGCAGTGGATCCACAGCACTTTGACAATGTTATGACAATTTTATCATCAATAACAGGACTGACGCACAAAAAACCGACGTCAATAATTTACGTCAGGGGTGAGTGGAATAAAGCCCTAAGTGACTTCTGATCAACTGCTAGATTCTCCTTCCAGTTTGTCTTGTATATGCTCATGTAACAAAGGGAAAATTTGGCTTCAGATCAGGAGTCACTTAGGGCTCAGTGACTAAGTGACTCCTGATTTGAAGCCACATTCTCCCTTCATTACACAAGCATATACAACACAAACTGAAAGGAGAATCTGGCAGTTGATCAGAAGTCACTTAGGGCTTTAGTCCACTTACCCCTTCAAATATTTGTTAAATTGAAAACCTCTCTAAAAGATGTGCGGTTCCAAGAAGTCACCATACCCACCCCACAGAAGTCCTTTGTGGAGGGGGATCTCAAACAAAAGCCAAAAATTTTAAAGGAAAGTATGAAGCTAAATTGGAATTTCCAGAGGGGTGGGAGGCTCAAACTAAAAACATCATATCATACGTGGGAGGGGGTATGGATATTTTCTGGAACAAAAATTCTAGCTTTTAGCTTTTTGTCTTTGTTTTGAAACAGTCAATTGCCTTCAATAGTACCTATGTGGAGGTGGAAGATTTTCACTCTAATTAATCTTTAAAATAGATTTTTATTTGCTTCTAATGAAATTTCTTCTTGTATTTGCATTATTATTTACAAAAGACCCATTCAAAGCCACTATGGTGTGTGTATCAGGCACCAGAGTAGTTAGGGCACAATCAAGGACATGAGCGAGTCATGGGTACATGGAAACCCTTTTCGTTATATGTAAGTAATTAGTTTTCCTGTACATGTCCTCAAAATCCCATCAATGTTACTTTGGCACCTGACATACAAGCAGTACTTTTTTATATATTATTCTGGTTGGTAAAATACGGACATGATATAAACAATGAAGTCTATTTTTTACCAAAGTAATAAAATATACTTTTTGTATAAATTTTACACAAAAATTGTTCCAATTAAAAAAAGGTTTATGAAAATACAGAAAACATTATCAAGAAAATTGTTTAATGATGAAGAGGCTTTAGACATTGTATATAATAATTTTTATTACATGAAATTAAAAAGTGTTTTGAGGTTGGTCCCATATCTTGCTCTTGACTGCATTTCACAAAATGTAATCCTAATGTAATTGGGATTTTGGTGGTCTACTGACAGTGAAATGTTTAACTAACACGCATTGCTTTGGAAACAACAAAGGGTTCCCATCTTCCAAGCCGTGTTATCATAAGTTTAATGTAAAAACCTATCCTTAACCATTTTAAACAGAATTTTATATGTCCCACCTCAACCTTAGAGATTGAGTTAGTTGTTAAAAGGGGATGAATAAACTGTGTTAATTCCCTGGATATGTAGCCAACATGTTTTTTCCCCTCGCCATAATCAATCTGGACAGAAATTGCATTGGAATCCTTTTCATTCTCTGGCTCTGGAACGAAATAAGCAGACACCTGTTTATTTCCATTGTACATTTCATCCTCTGCTCTCATGAGATGGGTCTGGCTCTGGTTAATATGTGCAACTCCCATAACCTTAAAAGGCAACGTGTGCTGAACAATGTCATCATCAGAATCATCATCAGTTGTAACTTCTAAATTAACATCTCCAATGCTTGTGTCAGAGATATCAGTCTCTGAAATACATGAAATTTCACTGCTGTTATCTGTATTATTGTCACAGTCATCCTTCAATTCTTCAAAGAGTTCCCATTTCCACAATACAGTAAATTCAATGTCATCGATGGTTACCAGGCAACTGCTATCACATGTGCCTCCCAGCGGTAATTCTTTATCCTTTAGTTTTCCAAAATCTTCCTGATTAATTAAACCTTAACACTTCTTGCCATCAATTTCAAGGGAGAGTTTCCAAAAATGAATTGTTAATACAGGAAAACAGGGTACTATCCACTCCAACTGGTCTCCTGTGCTGATAACACTAAACTTCAGACCAGAAGAACGAGTTTTTACAGCAAGGCGTTCTTTGTATCCCTCGGGTTCATCAGTTAATACATATTCAGGGTCATCCTCACTCCCTATAGAGCATAATAAGTAAGTAAATTTATTTAACCATGATGGTGTGGGGAGTGCAGGTCACCCAATCCTCAGGGCATTTAAGGCTCATTTTTAAAAGTACTTGAGTATACTACAGAATGATGTAAAAAGAAACTCTTCATAAAGCTAATGTATGTTTTGCTGATATATATTGGCCCAGTTAATTAATAGGCATACCTACCTGTACATTGTATTTCTAAAGTCAAACCCAGTCAAGCATTCCTTTTTTAAATTCATTACATAGTGCAAATTTGATGTCATTTAAGGCACTAATCACAATTTATTAATTCGCTTGAGGTGGGAAGGCTTGACCAGTTTTCACTGTGAGCCCACGAGGATCTTGGGACTGATAAATACACATGTGATATTCTTTATGAAAGCCATATGCCCAACTTCCCAGGTCTCACACTATTAAAACTTGATAATTGAGACAATTCAGCTGGGACTGGTAGATGTTTGATGCTTATAGGAAAAACACCTTTATTAAATGTTGTGACTTTTTACCTTCATAGACAATGTTAAAAAATAGAAAAGGGATGTAACTCACCAATGGACAATGTTTCTTGTTTATCATCCCAAATGCTGCCAGCCTACCAAAATGTGATGCAACAGTACACTATTATCACATTGTCAGTGTTATGGTAGCCTGTGAACAGACTTTTTAAGGCAAGTCAGCGAGTGACCTGGATGTGGTCTGGGAAGGGGAAGCAGGTGGCAGCCCTCTTTCCACCCCCAGACTGTGCTCATTTCACTTTGCACACCGATTTCCTTTTAACCCAATTACCCCCCTCCCCCCCCCCCCCCCCCCCACAAAGCCATTTCATGGTTATTTGGTATAATTTCAAAAACCAGAAATGTTTTCGTATTGACAGAAACCATAAAATATTAATAATGGTCCAGTTTTTTGATAAATTACAACCCTTGTGTACCAAAACTGTCAATGAGTGTGTCTATAGTTATATAGGTGGACTGTGTCTGAATAAATGACAATTTGGGAGAAAAGTTAGCAGCAGATGAGCCTAAAATATGTTTGGAAACATTGCATGCTATGATGGTGCCTACATGGTTTTAGAATTGTACTGTATTATTAGAAAGAAGTTCTGTTTGTGGACGTACTACATACCTGGAAATCATCCAAGGAATAATTGTTTACTTTAACTCCAGTGTCTGTGTTAACGTTGCCAATACAGAGATCCAAAGCAATGTCGCCCTGTAACTGACTAAAACAATGTCAAGGATAATTTAAGTTAAATTGAAATCCCTCAAAATTAAAGGTGATAATTATACCCAATAAGATTAAGTTTTCTGCTTTTCGCTTAATTTTGTCTTAATATCATTTATCAAATTATTAATACTCTATATTTTACTAATTCTACTATCAGAAAGTAATAACTCATAAAAGTGGATTATTGGCAAGGCATTTAAGTTTAAAGGATACATTTCAGTCTGGATCTGTTCTAGCAAAGGTTCCAAATAAACTTCCTTGTGAGCAGCTGGGTCAAACACAGATTGATGTTTGAATATCAAGTTGGCTTTGATAAACCGTTTCACATAGTCTTCTGGCAGAGTCACTGACACCCCGATTGAGTTGGAAATAAACGGTAACCTCTGCAACATAACCCATCAGAAATTAATATCATGAAATTGCCTGATGGTTAGCAAATCTTAAGTATTTCTTGTTGGCCAGGTTGGTGATGTATTGACATACCTCTGAAGTGTCCATTTTATTTTGCGAAATTTTTTTCACAAAAGCATGTGCTCTTTTGATCCCAATGCCAGGAATGGAGTCCAGATAATCACAACCAGCTAAAATGCAAAGGTGCCTGAAGTAGTCAAACTTGTAGTTGTCAAGGGTGAGGCATTTATTCAAGTCTTCCCTCTCAATTAGACAACAGTTTCCACTTAAGTCGAGCTTGAACAAAACCTGTCAAAAACCCAACAAAATCATTGTAAAACATCCCTATTATTGACATGATGTAATGTAATATAATCTATAATCTATATGTTGTCCTCCTACTAATAATAATCAAAATCACACTTGTGCTACCAGCTCTTGATCCAGATAGTGGAAGGTGCAGAAGGGGTTTATAGCCCCAGTGAGAACAGAAGTTCCTTTTTGGGTATGCACAACTTAATTAGAACATTCTAAAGGAGGGGTACTCTATTCTCATTTGTCAATATGCAACATATTAATTCTTTTTTGATGTTCCACAACATGTATAAATGAATATGAATGCATTTGTAAACATTCATTCACTTTCTCCTGGCTAGTACACTCTAAATTATTATTAAACAATTTACCTTGGAACATCCAAATGCTAAGAGATCCGAATCCTCAGTAAGCACAGCATCAACAAATTTTCTTTTTTCCAAGAAGGTCAACTGGGCATCTGCCTCAAATGGGGCCACAATGTATTGTACTTCCTTTTCGCGAAGAACCTGAAATAAATATGGAAAACGTAATTAAAATTCAACATGAAAAGCCAAACAAGACGCAAAGTGAATGGGCCGGGGCTGTATTCAAAATTGAGAAATAAGATTTATCGCACCTTAATCAATTGATGTTGCATTTCACATGTTACTTTGATGCCTTGATGAAAGTGCTTTAGGGCTTCGGTTATTTCGCCTTTACTTCACAAAAGCTTTCCTTTATCCGAGTTGGAAGTTCGTATACTAAAAGTATAAAATAAAATAAAAAAAACTATAAACATATAAATTTTAAACGCTAAAAATACAAAAATATCAGTCGAACACACCATGCACAATCAGCAGCGATCAAGCAAAGGTGAGATATTATTTAAGAACTCAGGACTTACCGTGCACGTCTTTCATTAACCGTTTCCTTTGCTGTTAGTTTTCTACCATCAAAAACCATCACTGGCTTTATCCCACAGTGTTGCAACAGGCCAACAACTTCAAGAGAGTAAGTCAGGTATCTAGAACGAACGAACAAATAATTACAGAAAGCCAAACATCAGAAAACATACGCGCACAAAGAGCCCAATTATTTGAGCACGGCAATTGAGATTTTAACAGAAATATACGAAAACTATGATACTTACTCGTTTGTAGGGATTCCAAGACAGATCTTTTCTGCACAACTGTAGGCTCCTTTGTATAAAAGGCAGGAAACATCAACCCCGATAGTTAAGCTTCGAAACTCTCGAATGTGCGAAACTTTCGAGATTCCCGAAAGGAAACCCAAAAGTCCTTTGATTCCCATCATGAAAGGGTCAATGTATGTAAATAATCACAGTTCACCAGCTTTTGTACAAGAACGTCTATATTTTTACAGCGTTGAAGCGAACGGAATACAAATTCCACTCGACTCACACTCCACGGAGCTCTGAACGCTTCGGCGATTTGGATGAAATGGCTCAAATTTATTTTTTTGACCATAATGCCTTTCGGCCCGTGTCCAACCTCCTCTGTTGCAGGAGTATCTGCGACTACAGCAAGGATTGCACCTCTTAAATAAACTGTACCTCCTGCAATGGTGAAAGGGTAACCATGTTCCCCTCCCAGCTTTTTGAGGTCATCCACCAAAGGCTTCAGCACCTCATTTAGACCAAATTCTTTTATGTACTGTTTTTTACAAATAGCAAAAAGGTGAATAGATTTTAATTTTCCGCGATAAACTGATTTTATGTTAATGAGCTGGTAATAAAATAAACCAAGTTGATGGATTTTGTTTGTCATTGGATTTGCAATATTGACATCATCATAATATATGAGCAACTTAAGGGCACAGTCATCAGTGGAAAACAAAGGGTGGTTCTGCACAAAGTGACCATCATTAATCCTGCAGAAAACCTCTATTTTCCTCCTTGTCACTTTCAGAAAATACCATTTTGAGGATAGATTTGGACTTAAATTGTAGTTCAAGAGTCTTCAAAACTGGCACATACAAGAACTTTTTCAAGCTGTAGACATCTTATTTTGTTTTTCACTCTTCTGTAGACTCTTCTCTTTCCCAACACTTTCTTTAAAGGCTCCTTGTGAGAAAAAAAACCATTTCAGTTGAGTTTTTAATACAACAGTCTGTAATAAAAAGCTGTGATAAAAATGAAATAGGAGGTAGGGCAAAACAAAGGGGTAAGTTCATGCATTTACTATAATTAGTTCTTTAATTAAGCCCTTAAATATAAAAATGCATATTCTCCCAACTGATC